>CM042011.1:150856416-151155583 GCA_023525715.1 Cichorium intybus
ATATATGTATAAATGAGGCAATATCAGTACCATGTCCAAGTCTTTCTGACATAGCAATGCTTCTACTTGCATTTTCCTCCGGCTAAAATCAGAACCGTTGAACTTCTCGATTACAACATTGTCTTCAGCCATTACGACAAACAGGAAACAAATTGAGACAACGAAACAGACACAACAATGGCACTGACCTAACCGGTTCGTTCAGTGTACTCGTTTGTAACAGTACCCTTCAAAGTACCAAGACACCTTTAATATGATTAATAGAAATTAGTTTCTGATGCGGAAGATCAGACAAAACTGCAACCACAGAGCATACTATAATTTCTAAAAAAACCGAGACCTCCTCCAAAACCCGAAGCTCTGATACCAGTTGTTAGGAACCGGACCGAGTACACGCAGCGGAAACACACTATCACACACACACCCAAACTCACGAAAATAAAGCAAGAAGAACACAAGGATTTTTACGTGGTTCGGATTTGATGCAAATCCTACGTCTACGGGCTGCAACTAGATAAATCTTATTAATAGTGACAAGATTACAATTTATAACTCTTGTTTTGAGCTCAAGTGGTGCATCTTAATTGTTTGTGCAGCCTCATATTTATAGGCTTGAGAGAAGAAGAGAATTAATGTGAAACAATAAAAAAAACAGCAGGCGCCCATATTCATCCTTTTGTTGACTTTCAAATGTTCTCATTTAGCACCATTTACTTCCTCCTATTTTCTCCACCAACTTTCTCCACCAACCAATACGAAAGGCGGAGATCATGGAGGATGAAAAAGAGGATGGATGCAGAAATAACTTCAATAAGTTCCAGAAATCGTAAGCAAGAAGTTAACTTATTGTTGATACCGTGTTTTCTGCTTTAACAATGGAATATATGCAGAATTTTAGGGGTTTTTTATTCTATTTCGATTGTAGGTTAGGAATTGATTTCAAATTCAAATATGGATAGGATATGATTTGTTTTACTACTCAACTAAAATCTCGCCAATTTACATAACCGATGGGAATCATCTTTAGGCAGGAAAAAACCTCAGTGTTGCATTATATGATGACACGTGTAAAAATGGCACATTAGAAATGTGCCAAGTGGCCTATTAGCTTTGTTTTATTATAGAGGAAGATTTGTGCTTTCATTTTCCAAGTGGTTCAACTATTGGAAACTCCTTTTGTGAATCTTATAAATTTTGTTTCTTAGTCACTACAAATCCTGCAAGACACCGTTTTGTTGCTGGAAAAAATAATCTTCTTCTTGAATTTGGGCTGCGAAGGGCACATGTTTTTATAAAAAGTTTTACCTTTTTATATCATTAACGGATTTCATGAGGTATAAATATAACTAAAAAAATATTTTGTTTCTTTTGTAGATGGTGGTGTATGGGCATCAAGGTATTACTATATGGGAGGATTTGATGCCACAAGGTGAACATTGTGAAATTTTTTTATTGTAATGTAAGGATAAATTGGTCATTTAGGTGTATGGGTATCAAGGTATTATTATATGGGAGGATTTGATGCCACAAGGTGAACATTGTGAAATTTTTTTATTGTAATGTAAGGATAAATTGGTCATTTAGTTTCATTATAAAGGTTTACTTTTTTCTGTGTCAATAGGAACTGTGCAGCTCATTCACGGTCATGTCATATAAATGTAACCGTTTTATTATAAACTCTTGATATTTTTGTGCTACTTATTATAGTGAATTTGTTGATATTTAGGGACCTGATGAGATAACAACAGAAAAGTCTCTAAAAAGTTATGACGGGTCAAAAGTATGCAAGGATTGAACTCTCTGAAAGTACATTTGTATAATGCAAGAATTAGCGTCTGTATGTGTTAGTTGCTATTGTATATATGCGATTGTGTGTGTGGTTATTTATAAAAGGAAATGAAAGTAAATATCTATGTATTGCTAATAAATGAAGTATGTCGTCATTTCTTGCATTCAATTTAGGTTAAATGCGAGAAAATAGCAACTTACTTTTGTTTATGGAAGTGTGTTGCTATTTGTAGCATTTTACATTTTTGTTTGTGTTGTATGTGTGTGTGTCTTAATACAGAAAGATAAAAATGTTGCTTTTTCTGACTTAACAAAGACATGACTTAATCCATTGAGTCGCATTTTGAATTACCATGGACATGCTTTTTTGATTTAATATGGTGTGGAATTATCAAGACAGGTGAATGTCGTTCCTTTTGCCAAAGGAATGTGAGTTTTTTTTGTATATATTGTTTATAAAATGAAATATGTTTGTTTATTTAATGATAATACGATTAAAAACATGACATACTTTTTCTATCACTAACTTTAATATTAGTTTTTATAAAAAAAAAGTATATGTTTGTTTTGTTACAAAATCGTTGCTACGCGGGACGGATAAAAATATAAAACACTAGTTATCATTTAAGACAAACGTTAACAAATGTATCCTTCAATTCATAAAATTATGTAGGTTCGATCATTTGCATCAATCATCTCTTCTAATCCTGACATCCTCCTGTCTCCAAACACCTGCAATAAATCGTGAAGCCACCAAACACTCGTTGTTTGTGATTAAATATTATTGTTTTTATTCAACTAATATCCTGTTGGTTAAATAAAAACGGTTTTGATTAGTTTGATTAGGTCAACCAATCAATTATTTATTTGGTTTAATTCCGAAAAATGCTAAATCAAGGTTACTGAACTGAACAGGAATTTTCGCCTCATGCTCATCGTTGTAGACTATGAACACTATTAATACTTCTTCTTTTTTTCAACATTTTAAGTTTTTATCATAAAATAGTGCAACATTTTTTAATTTTGGATTGCTAAAGAATGCTAAACTTTTTTACATTTATTTAAATGAGAGAATTTCATATATACCCTAAATAAATACTAAATTATCATATTTATCCAACCTAAACTCTAAATATCATATATACCCTAAATAAGCTTCGAAAATATTATATATATACCCAATTTCTTTTGTTAAATATTTTTATAATCATTTTTACAACCTACATTCATTATAAATATAAGAAATAACCTTAAATGACTACAATAACTCTTTTCAATTTGGTTGGTACAGTTTCAGCAGTTTCAGCTTCCCCATTAGACCATCTTCAATCCACCTCTATTTTTTACTTTATTTTTGAAGTAAAAAATAGTGTAAAAAGTGTAACATCTTCAACCCTCCTCTATTTTTCACACTATTTTTACTTTAAAATGTATATTCTTAGCATTTTTTCTTCATTTATAAAAATTGTCAAAATCTCTCATTCTATTAATTAACTTTTAACATATAATTAGTCTACTTTTTTATTGTCAATTATCGTTTTTATTAGCCTGTGTTTAACATATAATTTGAAGGCATGCTTTACTAGAATATTCATATTGTATAATCTATATATTTTATACATTTTTTATATAATATGTTCTCGTGTTTTATTTTTTTTAAATATACGCAAACTTTTATATGAATTCGATATATAAATATTCAAATTTGATAATTATAATTAATTAATTTCATTTAATATATAACATGATTGTAAGTATTTGTTATTATGTTTAAATAAACTAAAAATGCATTGAAATGAAAACTAGAGGACTAAAAATGACAAGTGAAACGTTAACTCTATTTTTGTGTAAATGAATAATATTACTCTATATTTAGAGTAATATTATTCAAATACTCAAAAATAGAGTTAGTTATCGGGTTGGGTTGGAGCAAAATAGAGTAACTCTATTTTTAGAGGTGAGTTGGAGATGTCCTTAGATACAAAATTACCTTGCATCCACGATGATAAACATTATAGGTTATTTGATGTAGCAACTGTAATTTATTCTACAAATTAATCACCAAAGTCTTACCGTGGAGATTATGCAAAATGAAGGGATTCTAATTGAGCTTCACTCATTTTCAACGAATCTTTAAGCGAGAAAAAATTGTAGGGATCGTCGTCGGAGTGTGGTGGTGATGGTGTTCTTAGTCGATGTTACCAGAAGCATCTTTAAATTAGTTACAGATAATTCTACTTGCTTCCGCGTTGTACATCCTTTGGTTGAGTTGCACCTGTAATATACTATGCAAATTCAGCAAGATCGCGATCAATATCATTGAGATTTGTGGAATAGGTATTTTGATTTACGTTTATCGGGGTTATATTCCAATTTATTACCTTGGGAAGGGTGATCTGTCAACCTTTTTCTCGCCGTATATCTTTCAGGGGTAATCGTCAGCCGTTTCACTTCCTACCTTTGATCAAATTATCAGATTCTTTTGACTTCCCGTTTTGATCCGGTTTTCCTAAATAATCAGAAAGAGGAAAACGTCAAACAATGAACTTGAGGTGTATAAAGCTAAATGAAATGTGATTTTGAGGTGCAGCATGTAATTTGTTCATATATTCTCTTGAAGCAATTTTAAGCGGTTTGAGAAACCGAGTTCTTTTCTCTTCCAGATCCTTGCAAAGAACCTGACGATCGGTTGGGGATGTACCTTTTTTTGGTGATATGATGCAAGTGGCCGCTTCCTCGATGAGAACGACAGTGTTGATGCTACTATACTTAAAGATGAAAGCTGTTTGTCGTTCGAAACACTTCCTTCCAGGCTTCGTCTAGTGACAGAAGATACCAATGATAAATTTATTACCATAATTGATGACGAGGTTGATAGTGACAATGGGAGGCCACGATGGCAATCAACAACAACAATGGCAGAGTAACTCTTCCCCGCTTGGTTGCGTCGTTATTGTTTCCAACATATTCCCGTTAATGTCCGATTGAAGATCGAATCGGTGTTACTTGCATCGTTTGTATTCCAACTAAATTGAGGAGGGTATCTCAGTCATTTTAGGTTATTTTTTCTATTTAAAATGATTTTAAGTTATATAAATGTTAAAAAAAAATTGGACAAATATGATATTCTAGAAGTTTATTTAGGATATATATGATATTCAGAGTTTACAAGTTTACAGTAGGTAAATATGATATTTTGGCGTTTATTTAGGATATATATGAAAATTTTCTTATTTAAATTGTCGTCTTCTTTTAGCATGTTGTTACTCTTGTGTATGTTTTCTTTACTTTGCTTTTTTTTTTCTAAACATATAAGACTCTAGATTTTGTAAAAGAGAAGTGATTTTTCCACATATGGTTGTTATATATCTACTGAAAAATACACATATTGATATTTATGCCCCTTTTTTAAATTAAAGATATTAAAGATATTTTATTTTCAAACAAAGGTATGAATCACAACCCTTCTTCTTCCTCCTTTTTTTACTGTTGATGATCCAACCTTGAAAGAGAAAGAAGGAGCTCGTTTGAAACAAATCACTGGAATATTTCTCTATCTCTCTCTCTCATATCTCTAATCTAAAAGGAAGAGCATAAAGGTCAATATGTAAAACTTTGAGTGGATAGATAAAAATGATTAGTAGAAAAATCACTTCCCTTTCTAAAAAGAAAAAGAAATGGATATTATAGATGAAAAAATAAATAAACATTAACTACCTTCCCCCAATATGCAAAATAACTGAAATTCAAGAGTTTCTCCCTGGCGTTGCTCCGAGTCATTGATGTCGACGGCGAAGTTCGGTCCTGATATATTTTCGGACCAACATTGCCTCTCAAAGGTAAGCAAGTGAACTAAAACAATGTAATTTGGCGTGAATCCCTCTTAGGGTTATGATCTCATTATATAGTACTGATACAACTCTGGATCCTAAATTTTAGGATCTCTAACTTAATTATACAACTCTAGATCCTAAATTTTAGAAACTCTAAGTTAACCAACATGTACATACATATTTACCACTACATCGTTTAAATATAAACTAATTACATTTATTATCTTGACATTCCCCCTCAATCTTGACTGTGACGAGGTTAAGATTGTGTCGTAGCTTTTCAAGCATACTTTGAGTTGTAGGCTTTGTGAGACCATCTGCAACTTGATCGTTGGAAGATATAAACCGAACATCGAATGCCCCCATAGCTACCTTTTCTCTAACGAAGTTAAAATCAACCTCTATGTGTTTTGTTTTAGCATGGAAAACTGGATTAGCCGTTAGATATGTAGCTCTTAAGTTATCACACCATAGAACTCCTAAGTTATCACACCATAGAACAAGAGCTCGAGATTGATATACGCCCAATTCTTTCAAATAAATGTTGTAACCATATACCTTCAGCCGTTCCGTTCGCCAGTGACTTGTATTCTGCTTCAGTACTAGATCGCGAGACTGTAGGTTGTTTCTATGAGCTCCATGATATCAAATTAGGGCCTAGAAACACTGCAAAACCTCCTGTAGATCGTCTATAATCTAGACACCTGGCCCGATCAGCATCCGTGAAAATGCTTAGTAATGTAGAGCTGGACTTCTGAAAATGTAGTCCTGTAGATATAGTGCCCTTGACATTGTTGGATTAGGTGTCTAAGTCATGACTAATAATTTGTATTTACCTAATTAATAGTAGCAAAGTCCATTTGGGTTGTCCTCATAGCTATAGGTTTGACAGAAATATCAGGAGAGATAAAGATTGATTTATTATATGATTAATAAATCAGTAGAAATTAAATAAAATGTTTATTAATATATTATGTTGATAATATATTAATTAGAAACTTTATTAATTAATTAGAAATTAATCAGGAATTAATTGGAATTAATTTGGTGATTAATTTAATTAATTAAAGGTGCAGGGGCTAGATTGTAATTATTCAATAGTTGAGTAAGTGACAATTATAACAGCAGTAGTAACCAGCGAAATTATGGTGAGGATAATACATAAATTCGAAATTAATATAATGGGATAAATAGATTTGAATTAAAAGATAAAGGTTTATCTTGATTTGAATTAAAAAAAGGTTTATCTCTAAAGCTTATATGGTTATCAGCTGGAAGCTATAAATAGGGACCCTAGGGAACCCTTTTTCTATGCCAATTCTCCTCATTCTTTCTCTCTGGATTTCGTGACTTCTAGTCTTGGCTGTGATCTCATTTGAGGCAAGGTATTTTCGTTTCTTAGCTTGTAATAAACAACTAAATGTTAGTTTTCTTATTCCTTATTTCTTTAGTTATTTTTGTTTGGCCTTTAGGATATTATTATATGTTCAAAGTTAGAAAATATATATCCAATCTAGGTTGCATGTGAACGTAGGATTAAAGTTTATTGATTGCATAAAATCTTTCAGTGGTATCAGAGCATTTGGTTGTTTTCTATTTGAATAGTTGTAATTGTTTTTCCTATTTATTTATTTTTGGGTTTATAGAAACTAAACCCTAATTTTTTGCCAAATTTATTTTAGGGTTTAGGGTTTTTGAAACCCTAGCCCTCCCCCCACCCCCTATTGATTTGCGATGTTTTGCTATTAGGGTTTTAGAAGGTTTTTCTATTTTTGGTAACTATGATTATTTAATAATTGGATAACCTTAAACCCATAATTTGATATTTTCGAAATCTAGGGGTTTAAGATAGAATTAAATTAATTTGATTAATTTGTGATGCCTATCTGATTTAATTATTTAATTAATTGTTTAATTAAAAGATTAAAATTAAATCATTTAAAGGTTTAAATTTAATTTTAAAATTAATTGTTAATTTCGAAAAAATTAAAAGATTAAACCATTAATATTTTAAAAGTTTAAAATACATCTTTTATATATATATATATATATATATATATATATATATATATATATATATATTATAATTAAAAGTTAATATTATATGTATAAAATAATTGGTTAGTCAAATCAATAATAGGCCTAATTCACGAAGCTGATCTATAAGAAGGGTATAATGAAACTACCTATAAAATGGTGGTTGAATGGGTGTCCACTGTCACCCACCACTCTCTTGATCAGTGGAGGGTCGTTAGCCGAACGGGTTTGATAGGACCGTTTAATCTCATTAAAAGTATAATGTTATTAATCAAAGTACTAGAACAATTTTTATAAAATCCCAATCTAGTTACTTTAGGAAAAATGTGAAAAGATGCTAACCCATGAAATTCAGCACATTGCAGTAACAACTTTGTCTTCGATGCAGGTTGTCATCAGATTTAGCATGTTAAGTTCCTCAAGGCTTCAGTAGGTGTCTTGAATCATCACATACAGCTTTTGATCTGATTTTGACTTTGACTGGACTCTGACTCTTCATTTCTTATTTGATCACTTCAGGTGTTAATGTAGTGATAAGCTGATTGAGGAGGAATTCAAACAACTTCTCACATAGAATTCAGCTTCACCTTCTTCGGGAACAAACTTTGTGTCCGAAATTCTTGAACGTTTCATTTGACTGGCGCTTCTCGATACGTTCAGTGACAGCAAATCCTGTGGATCATGGAGTCATAAACTCTCACCACAGTTGTTTAAGGATTCATCCTTGGCTTAGAATGAGACTTCTCGCAGTATCTGTGTGAACCCAGGGGAATGCATTGCGATTGTTTGAGTATCGGTGAACTACTCGTGGCCATTTTGATTTTGGCACCTGCATATCCTTGATCAAAGATCACAATGCAGTTTTCAAGTTGACAAGTCAACTTGGCTCTTGGCGAGACGTTCAATGGTATCCAAACTCTGCGGAGTGTACCATTCTGGTGCCAATTTTAATCAGGTAAAGTTGTTGGGGTCTCACAGCTATTGTGGTAAACAACAACGATCACTGAGCCAGAGTTTCGATGTTTCATCAATGTGAGGTAAAATCACATTGAGTCACGAACATCTTGTTTAGAAGAAAAATTGGGTCAAGAGCGGTATGAGCGTGTAATATGTCTTGGTTATTAGACATACCCATCGGCTAGACTTTCGAATTGTCATCTGTGTATGGTTTATTACACTAAATCATCCAACTCTTGAATTAGAAGCTTTGTAGGCAAGAATGGTTGTCGATGCCTCACATCTACTACTTGTGTTGTAGCAGAGATCACTAGCATAGAATGTCGAAATATCATCACTACTTGGTTTAAAGTAATGAATCGTCTATTTCTTGAAACAGAAGGATAGAGGTGGTTGACAATGGATTGGTGCGTGTGATAGATTACGGTATGCAATCTAACCATCGGTACAGACTTTTTAACTCTCGACTCTGAGTGGTTTCTCTCAAAGTGTCTAGAAGTTTGTGTTGCAGAAATACTTATAGATTTGGTTAAGAAGCGGTTGTCAGTGCTTCAAACTTACTATGGTGTAACAGTAAGAATCAGCAGCACGTAAATGTTACCTCGGCAATGAGTGGTATTACTCGGTGAAACGTATCATTTTAAGCATTTCGACCAGCACATTGAATCGAGCTTTTGCAACAGGTTTTGTGAACAAGTCCGCCACATTATTATCTGTGTGGACTTTATCCAAATGAATCAGTTTTCACTCGTAGCAATCTCTGATAAAATGAATTTTAATATCAATGTGCTTAGTCTTAGAATTTTGAACCGGGTTTTTAACAATTTGGATAGCAGCCTCATTGTCACACAAGATAGGAGTATCAAGAAAGGTCATACCATAATCAAGGAGTTGATGCTGCAACCAAATGACCTGAGAATAACAAGCCGAGGCAGCAAGATACTCAGCTTCAGTTGTAGACGTTGATATGGTCTGTTGCTTTCTGCATTGCCATGAGATCAGTCTGTCTCCTAGAAACTGACATCCAGCACTGGTGGACTTTCTGTCAATTTCACACCCTTCATAGTTGCTATCTGAAAAAGCATAAAGATCAAATTTAGGGTTCTTTGGATACCAGAGACCAAATTTTGGTCTCCCTTTAAGGTATCTAAAGATTCATTTGACAGCATCAAGATGAGAAGGTTTAGGATTAGCCTGATAGCGAGCGCATTAGGAAACTGCAAAAACGATGTCCGGTCTGCTAGCAGTCAGGTACATCAGTGAACCAATCATCGAACGACAATACGTTTGATCGACAGATTGGTCATCTGAGTCTGAAGATAATAGAGGTCACTCAGCCATTGGAGTGTTAGCCTCTTTCACATCCTTAAAACCGAACTTTGCAAGAATATCCTCCACATACTTCGCTTGATGAAATAGGATACCCGTTGAACTTTTCTTAACTTGCAACCCGAGAAGCATCGTCATCTCACCCAACGAACTCATCTCGAACCTTTTCTTCATCACCAACTCAAACTCTTTGCATAGAACTTTGCTTGTAGAACCAAAGATGATGTCATCTACATAAATATGGACAACAATTTGATCATCATCTTGGCGCTTGATGAACAGTGTCTGATCAATTCTTCTACGAGTGTAACCATGGTGTAACAAATGTTCCGTCAATGTGGCATACCAAGCACGAGGAGCTTGATGCAGACCATAGAGGGCTTTATTGTGCTTGTAGACGTGATTCGGAAACTTTGAGTCGACAAAACCAGGAGGTTGATCAACATAGATTTCCTCTTTCACCTCACCGTACAGAAAAGCCGTCTTGACGTCCATTAGGTAAACAGTAAAGTTCATATAAGAAGCATAAGCAAGGAAGATCCGAATCGCTTCAAGTCGTGCCACCGGAGCATATACTTCCGTGTAATCAAGTCCTTCAATCTGTCTAAAACCTCAAACCATCAGGCGTGCCTTATTATGCACAATTACTCCAGAATCATCTTGCTTGTTAAGAAATACCCATCTTGTATCTAAAGCCTTTTTACCTACGGGTAGTTCCACCAGTTGCCATACATTCAACTTCTCAAACTGGTTCAGCTCTTCATGCATGGCATCTACCCAACTTGGTTCATTGAGTGCCATCTCTACGTTCTTCGGCTCAATTTGAGAGATAAAGCAGAAATAGAGACACTCGTTGACTTGACACCTTTGGCTTCTGGCAATAACACCATCATCCAGAGGGCCAATAACATTATTAATTGGATGGTCCCGTTGAATTCATGAAGTAACAGCATATTGGAGCGAAGCAGTTGAGACCGGAAGATTGGTTATATTCTCAACTCTGTCTGAGCCTGAAGCACCTCTATCAGAATCTCTGAAGGCATGAGAAGATCAGTAGGTTCAGGTTGAATAACATCTTCATGTGTAGTTGATTGTTCATCAACTAGGGTATCGCCAGCAACTTGGGATGAGACATCAGGAGCATCTTCAGTTATGGTAGCAAACTCAGGAGATGCACTGTCAATATGAATAGGATTTTCAAGAATGACTGACGGAGTGATAAGATCAGGAATAAGATCTTCAACATCTTCTCTGTTGATTCCACTGGGGCCTGGTTTGTCACCTGAAACAACATCAGAAAGCACATAGAAAGGTTTAAACAATTCAGCATAATCAAACAACCAGTCGGGTCCAACACGGGCATCAGTTGGATTCTCTTCTAGCCAGCGCACATCATATGATTCCACAATCTGCTTTGTCGCCTTGTTTTACACCTGATACGTAGTTTTACTTGCATATCCAACGAAGTAGCAATCATCCGCCTTGGAGTTGAACTTCGAAGTAGCTTCAAGATGAAGAAGAGTGCAAGAGCAGCCAAAGGTACGGAAATGTGAAACATTAGGCTTCCAACCATATAGAATCTCGTAAGGTGTCTTCATTTGAGGTTTGTTGATGATGACCCGATTCTGAACATAAGAAGCTGTGTTGATGGCTTCAGCCCAAAATATCACCAGCAGATTTGAATCACACAGCATGGTACGAGCAACGTCAATAAGAGTTCTGTTCTAGCGCTCAGCAACACCATTCTGTTGCGGTGTGCGAGCAGCACTATACTGATGCAGGATACCTTTATCTGCATAAAAATTGTTTAGAACTGCATTCTTGAATTCTGTTACATTGTCGCATCTAATGGCTTTTAGCTTCTGATTCGTTTGATTTTCAATAAACTTCATGAACCTAATGAGTGAATTTCTTGGCCCTATGCACCGCCATAGCAATGTGCCAAGAAATGTCCATTTCTTCAAAGTCATCAGGATTGATTTGATCAAGGTCTTCCACAGTCATAGGATGAAATAAGTCACCAGCAACTAAAGCATTGTAACAGTTAAGAAGACCAGCCATCATTCCAAGATTTTCTTCAGCACCTTTAGGAAGAGTTTGAGCAGGAGTTGGGGTCTTAACAGAAGAAGCAGTAACAGATGGAGCTTGAGGTATCACAGAAGATGAACCCGGCTGAAATTGAGCTTGGACTTTAGTAGTGGCTTGACCAGTAGCTTGAACAGAGAAAGCATAGTTTGTTGAAGTTCCAATATTAGCAGACTGGTATGAGCTAACATGATTCATTTCTCTGTTTGTCATCCATGTCATAAGATTTGATAATAGCCATAATCTCAGAAAGTGAGAGTCTAGCTAAGTCTTTGGTTTTCTTGATGACTGCCACATTCATGTCGCAGCTTCTAGGAAGAGAATTGAGAAGCTTCTTGTTGACATCAACATGATTCATTTCCCTCTGTTTGTCATCCATGTCATAAGATTTGATAATAGCCATAATCTCAGAAAGTGAGAGTCTAGCTAAGTCTTTGGTTTTCTTGATGACTGCCACATTCATGTCCCAGCTTCTAGGAAGAGAATTGAGAAGCTTCTTGTTGACATCAATCTTCGGAAAAGTAATCCCAGCAATAGACAACTCAGTGTGTAGAATGATAAAACGTTGTAACTGAGCTTCAAGAGACTCTCCAAGGATGTGGTTAAACAAATTGAATCTTTGACGAAGCATATACTGTATGCTTTGCTTCATATCCTCATTTCCTTCGTATACATCAATCAAAGCGTCCTATAGAGATTTAGCAGTTTGGTACTCACGGAAACCCTGAGCAATTTCAGGTGAGAGTGCCATAGACAGAGTAGCAAGAGCCTTCTAATCAAGTTCAACTTTATCAAAATCCAAATTAGAATACTCTTCAAATGGTTTGTCATACACGAGATCGTCTCTAGTTACAGTAATTCTGACTGGAGGACGTAGGTAACTTCTCCACAGCTTGACGTCTTTCATCTTAATATACTGTTCGCATCTATACTTCCATTAGGTAAAACCTTCCACTTTGATCAATCGGGAAATGCGGGTAACGGTACCCATAATGGAATCGAGGTCATTGTTAACGTTTGAAATAGCGGAATCCATCGGAAATCATTCTTGAAAACACTTAAAAAAATTTAAAAAAATTCGACTGGACCGAACAACAGGTAAAAAACACCGAACAATCTCAAAACCGAACAATTTGAAGAGAGCACCGAACAACCTTCCACCGAACAGTCTAAAGCTTTAATCGAACAACTGCTAAACCGAACAATCACGAACAGTCGAACAATAAAAGCGAAAAATCAAGAACCAAACAACTAATAACCGAGCAACCACTGAACAACAAAACAATCGAGCAACCTTGGGCGAGTAACCAAAACCGATCAACAAAAGTGAACCGAGCAATCACTACCCCCTAACAGTCTCCGAACAACACTAAATGGGCTGACCAAACACAACTCAATCAGACCGAATAACCACAACTTCAACCAAACAATCACCAAAAACCCTAGTTAGATCAAGTCGCCGCCGAACAACCCAAGGAAACCCTAATCAGCTATAGTACCGCTACCGAACAACCACAAGGAGCATGACCGAGCAATGATTTTTCAGATCTGGATCTCACAAACACGTCCGTAACTCACGATTTTGGATCAAAATACGATTTTGGATGATTTTTAACTTGAAGATTCAAAGAACACTATGAACTTCAAGAACAAAAACACCAAAAACACTCTAAAACAGTCCAAAAACGGATCAAACTACCAAAAACTTCAAAAATCTCCCAGAACAATGAAAAGATTAATATAAAAAACAAGCTCTGATACCAATTGTAGGTCTACAATCAACCTGGATCTATATGATATCAATCTAATCACAAGAACAAGGAGATTAACCTTCAACGCACACATTTTATTAATCAAATGGTCTAGTACATAAGTTTGTTTGGTTGCCAAGAACACTCAAAATTTTCTCTCTACTTAGCACACTTTTCGAGACAACCAACCTACTAAAAAGGCTCCTTGAGCCTTAAATACTCTACACCGAGAAACCCTAGCAAACCTAAGCCCATGGACCGACCAACCAAGCCCACATGGGCCGAACAACCCATAGGTTGTTCGGTTCTAAGCGAAAAACCCAATTAAGCCTATATCTTTTATATTTTACATTTTTAGTCCCTATAAATAAAAGATTAAACCAACTAAAATTAATTCCTAACAAAGAATATTGAGAGATAGAAAGAATAGACTAATAGGACTTAGTCAAAGTACATACTTGGATTAGGTACTAAAGAGGTTAAGTATGGAAAATTCCAAGAAGGGAGAGCTGCCTATCCAGAGCAATGCAACGTTGAGTAAGACTCAAACCCCGAGTATAGATGAGGAAATAGCTGACATGAGTCGGGTACCTTACGCTTCAGCGGTAGGGTCGATCATGTACGCTATGACATGTACTCTCCCCGACGTGTCCTTTGCTTTGATTATGGTCAGTCGTTACCAGGGAACCCTGGTAGAGCGCATTAGATAGCTGTTAAGAATATACTCAAGTATCTGCGGAGTATGAAGAACATGGCTCTAGTCCTTAGTTATAGTGATACATTAAGACTTAATGTGTACACAAATGCCAGTTTCCTGACAGATAGAGACAACGGTCGGTCTCAGTCGGGCTGGTATTTCTTTTGAATGGTGGAGCGGTTACTTGGAAGAGTTCCAAGCAAGAGACGGCGGCTGATTCTACGTGTGAATCAGAGTACATAGCAGCGAGTGAAGCGTCAAAGAAAGCGTCTTGGCTGAAGAACTTCATCGGTGACCTTGGAGTAGTCTCGAATATTCAGGAGCCTATGGAACTATTCTGCGATAATGAAGGAGCAGTTGCTTTGACAAAGGAACCGAGAGATCATGGAAAGTCCAGGCATATCGACAGAAAGTACCACTATATCATGCATAGAGTAGAAGAAGGTCACCTCCTTGTTGAGAGGGTATCATCCGAAGAGAATCCTGCAGATCCCTTGACAAAGGCTCTGAGTAGGATGAAGCACAATCAACATGCTAGGAGCATAGGATTGAGAGATGATATTAGTTTTTGTAATTAGATAGGATTTTGAAACTTGTAACAATGTAAATGTAATTGACTTTGGTGATTTAATAACAGAGATTTATTGATGAGTATTGTTTACTGCTATTTGTCAATTGTTTATCATTTTGTTTCACTGTGCAAGTTTTACTTCCTGAATAATATGATTATTCAAACATCCACAGTCGCTCATACTTTCAGGAGTAAGTATGAATCAAGACTGTCATGAATTGGTTTGTAGATTGTCTAAGGAGTTAGACATAGCAACAACATTGCTACAACATTCATGAGTAGTTAGAAAATGGAGATTTGAGTATTTGATAAACCCACGCTCAAAAGATTGCTTCATGGATTATATCACGAGCAATTTTGAGACGATAATATATTATGATCTTGAAGCGGAGGCATATGACTTATGATTTACAAGGCAATTGTTCATTGACTATGCGAAAACGCATCGGTAACTTGATGTTATAAAATGTGTTGTTGTGAGTGATTTGTCTGGTAAAGGATATAAGCATATGAGTCAAACCTTATTCGTTCCTTGACCCTGATAGGAAACAGATATATGTAGGACTCTCAATGATTTTGAAGTTGACTGAAAGTGTTGGCCAACCAGGACTGCATTGATGTGTTCCATTAGTAGTCTTAAAGTCATATGCAAATCAGAAATCAGGAAACAGAGTATCGGACTGAGATTGATCTTAATCCATGTCTCAAGTTCGGAAATATCTTGTTGGACAGAGGATCATATGATCACTTATCTATGGACAGAACTGACTGGGTCAGAGTTCAGCAGCAGTTTCTAGGAAGCTACCGTTTTCTAATCAGGTTGAGGATAAAGTAGTAATTATAGTGATAGACTTGT
This sequence comes from Cichorium intybus, assembly GCA_023525715.1. Taxonomy (NCBI): domain Eukaryota; kingdom Viridiplantae; phylum Streptophyta; class Magnoliopsida; order Asterales; family Asteraceae; genus Cichorium; species Cichorium intybus. The sequence goes on from CM042011.1 coordinate 150,872,321, forward strand.
CCAAGTGGGAGACTGTTGGATTATGTGTAACACCCGGTTTCTCATACAAACTACACCCAAAAAATTTCAACAAATTATACATCAACAATGGGTATACTTGTACTAAACCACAGAAAACAAGATGTTATCATGCACTAATTACAACAAAATGTCCTCACGTTACATACCAGGCATTACAAATAAATCTAATTCAATTAAAGGACATGCTCTAAACTTTCCATCTTTCTTTATCACATGCCTTCCCCTATCACTGCTACAGATACCTGCAAAACAACATACAACTCAAGTGTAAGCTTATAAAGCATAGTGAGTAATCTCAATTACACTCTAGTAATCTCTCTCAGTATACTTTCTCATCATTCTCCTTTGCTAATCTCATTAGAAAATATTCACCTTCTCTTAACTCTGAAACCTGCAAACATATTATCTTTACAAACACCAGCTAATTATTAGTGTCATCAACTCAATAATAAGTATCACAACTAATACTACTCATAAACTCAATCACACACACTCGCATATACTCATTACACAATCAATTATACTCAATTATAACAACCATCATGGTTATAGCAATCAAACTCAAAGACTCTTTAACTCACTCACTCTAGCATACACTCTGCTCTTATATTCAAATATAGACTGTATCCCGTCTCACGTTGTTCACAGATAACAGAACCACTCTAACTCTAAGCTACATCAATATCAACACAACACACACATATATGTAAAACACACACACACACATACATATATATATATATATATATATATATATATATATATATATATATATATATATATATATATATATATATACACCACAAGGTATAACTCTTACTCAATTATTCGAAAGTACTCACATGATATCGATTTAGTATGTGGAACCCTCAATTTACACGTACCGGGCTCCTGTTCGCTAGACTTGGTTATATCACCATAGTCTAATTCCATTCTCTAACATCCACAATCATCTCAATAACATCTATATCAAAGATGTATAAATCAAAAGAGGAAAAAGGAGTATAAACGGTAAATATCAACTCTATATTTACCGAAACCCCCAAATCCGCAGTTCTACTCATTCAACCCTAGAAACTTGACAATAACCACACCAATTACTCTAAATGTATCCACTAATAACCTACTAACAAACATATATAACAATATATACCAAAATCATGAATTCTGAACTTAGGGTTTCAAAACGCTAAAACTAAGAAACTACTCACCTCGAAGAATTAGGAATCAAGAGCACGTTTGCGGGATTAGATTCGAGTCTCTTTATGTTTCCCCACGAATCTCTAGCTTTAATTTGATAGAAAATTGCCTCTTTATGCTCTGAAATCGAATTGGGGGTGTTTTTCCCTAAAATGAGCGTTTTCTGCACATTTAAAGGATCTGCACGTGTAACACGGCCCATGTAGATCTCACATGGCCCGTGTAAATCCACAACATTTCCTCTTTTTGCTCCTGTAGGAACAGCACGCCCCGTGTTCATTGAACACGGCCGGTGTTCTTTTGTTAAATTTTACTACATACTTACTATAATCAAAACACGACACGTGCTTCTCCCACACGACCCGTGTATTATCAATTTGACCCACTGTATGCTTACTGTAATCCCAACACGACCCATGTTCCTCAAACACGACCCGTGTTGATGTTGTAGAAGCCAAAAATTGTTTCTACTACTCTTTTTAACATCCAACTTCTCCTAGATGGGTTTCTATCCATCCTAACTCATATTATAACTCATCAAATCTTGTTTACATTAAAATTAACACAACTTTACCAAAATTTAAAGTTACTGTATTACATTAGGTGTCTAAGCCATGACTAATAATTTTTATATACCTAATTGATAGTAGCAAAGTCCATTTGGGTTGCCCTCATAGCTAGAGGATTGATAGAAATACCAGGAGAGAGAACGATTGATTTATTATATGATTAATAAATCAATAGAAATTAAATAAAATGTTTATTAATATATTATGTTGATAATATATTAATTAGAAACTTTATTAATTAATTAGAAATTAATTTGGAATTAATTTGATGATTAACTTAATTAATTAAAGGTACAGGGGCTAGATTGTAATTATTCAATAGTTGAGTAAGTGACAATTATAGCAGCAGTAGTAACCATCGAAATTATGGTGAGGATAATACAAAATTTCAAAATTAATATAATGGGATAAATAGATTTGAATTAAAAGATAAAGGTTTATATTGATTTGAATTAAAAAAGGTTTATATTTAAAGCATTTCTGGTTATCAGCTGGAAGCTATAAATAGGGACCCTGGGGAACCCTTTTTCTATCCAATTCTCCTCATTCTTTCTCTATGGATTTCGTGACTTCTAGTCTTGGGTGTGATCTCATTTGAGGCAAGGTATTTTCGTTGCTTAGCTTGCAAGAAACAACTAAAGGTTAGTTTTCTTATTCCTTATTTCTTTAGTTATTTTTGTTTGGCCTTTAGGATATTATTATATATTCAAAGTTAGAAAACATAGATCCAATCTAGGTTGGATGTGAACATAGGATTAAAGTTTATTGAGTGCATAAAACCTTTCAGAACATAGTATTCTTTTTGCATCTTCTAGATGTACATCTGTAGGTTTCGATAAATACTGGCACACTTTGTTAACTGGAAAAGCAATGGCAGGTCTGGTTAGAGTTAGGTACTGCAATCCACCAATCATACTCCTATATTTGAAAATGTCTGCATCATTGAGCGGTTTTCCAGAATCTAATGCCAACTTGTTTGTGACCAACATTGGGGTTGAGACACTGTTACAATTCAACATGTTAGTTTGTTTTAGCAGATCAGACGCATACTTGTGTTGTACTAGAGTGATTCCCCCTGAATTGTGAAGTAGCTCAATTCCCAAGAAATAGTTAAGTCTGTTGAGGTCCTTAAGAGGAAAAGTTATAGATAACTCTTTAATCAACTTGTCAACAGCCTGTTAAGAGGACCCGACAATAATAATATCATCGACGTACACCAGCATATAAATCGTCACCACATCATTACGAAAATGAACAATGATACATATGCTTTAGAAGAGTGAAAACCAAGGTGATGAAGTTTTTCGCGTAGACGAGAGAACCGGGCACAGGGTGACTGCTTAAGCCCATAAATAGCCTTGTTGAGTTTACACACATAGTCCAGATAAGCCGAATCTTCATACCTCGGAGGTTGTTGCGTATATACTTCTTCGTCTAGGTACCCATGCAAGAAACTGTTATTGATGTCAATTTGTCGAAGATGCCACCCTCGTGAGACAGCAAGGGCAAGAACCAATCGAATAGTGGCCGGCTTAACTACAGGACTAAATGTGTCCTGATAGTCAATGCCAAATTGTTGTGTGAACCCACAAGCAACCAAGCGAGCTTTGTACTTGTCAGTGGAACCATTTATTGACATTTGGTGGGCGGGGAACCAGTGACCACATATCATTATCTTTTAGAGCACCAAATTCTGCATATATGGCCTGTCTTCATTTGGGATGTGCCATGGCTTCATGATAAGGGGTAGGAATGTGGACTGCAAAGGCTCGTTTGGTTGTGTCATATTGGAAAGTTCCATCAGTGAATTTTCATGGAAACGCTTTCCCTGCTTGAGCACCCGTTCGTCCACCGTCTGGAGTCTCATTAAGTGTTGGCAACGGAATTGGTGTGACTGCAAAATCTAATGGCACAGGTTCTGTTAATGTAACACCCCCAAATTATAGGGTCATTTTAAACATTTTAAATGAATACTTTAATATAAGGAAAGCCACTTCATTAATTTTCATAAACTTTATTAATTTTCATAAAACTCGACAACTTATAAACTTTTATAAAAACATCCCAGGATTAACAGAAGTTAATATTAATTAAATATTATTGAAAACATTAACTCAAATTAATATTCTCAAATACAGCATCACAGTGTATACGCGTCACGCCTTGCCATCTTCCACACCTGAAACAGTAATTTTATATAAGGAAGGGGTAAGCACATGGTTTAGTGAATCTCAACACATACATAGTACATCAATCAAGCATGCCTTGTTACCAAACACAGATTGCCACAATGCACCCATTAGTGGTATAATCAATACTATATTCTGCACCCAGCCATAGTATGATTACATAATAATACTATATTCTGCACCCAGCCATAGTATTACTACAATCTCCAAACAATACACCAAGTTTAGCACAAATCACACATATCACATATATCACGAAACACAGATAAAACATCAAATCATAACACAACCTAACAAGGAAGGAATGATATCAATACAATGCAGTGAGAAACTCACCTGACTGTAGCTTAGCATTTATCTTTGCTTTGTATTCTATTTTCAACCTTAACTGTTTAACATAATAAGAAATCTATCATTTCTTAATCCTAAGTATATTATAATCGCATTATTAATTCTTCAATAATTCCAACATAATACACCATGATTTATCAAATAAAGAATAGCCAGGTAGAATATTAGTTGGGGTGGCAGGATCCTTTCGGCATTATACCCTTTCGGAAAATCCAACAACCAGATCCCAAGTAATCGGCCTAGTCACCATCCTCGTAAGTAAATCAATCGGTATTATTTTAGGAATTACGAATTGTTATAATAACGACATTTTAAATATAACATTTATATATTATAATTTAACACTTATAAACTACTAGGGAGATACGGTAGCGATTACTCACACGAGATTGGCGCTCCCTTGGAGTCCCGGCGTATTCTCCATTTCACACTTCTGACAGTCCCCGTGCACCCCGTTACCAGCTACCACTTGGTTCTTACTTCACAATATCTTCCCGTAACGTATTTTCCTTACCAGAACACTCATGTCGCGTCGCGATCTAAAGCGAAAGCACTCAGATCATCGCAGCCCTCTTTTGACTTGCCGACATCCGTCGCGTCGCGACCCATATGCTCGTCATGTCGCGACCTGCCGACACTTCTAAAGTGTCCTCGTTTTTCGCGTTTTGCTCCGTTTTGATTCTTAGGCTTTTATCGTTATATTTTTCTTATCTTATATTAATTATAACATCGTTACTTGGTTACACCAAATGTCATAACGCTCTTATTTTTAATCCGAAATTCTATCCGGGACACGGAATAAATATTTTAAAATATATATCGAGAAATGGGTGTTACAATTCTCCTCCACTTGAATCAGACTTCGTCCTCGAAGTCAAAGCCAACAAACAACTCAGGGTAATGCTCATGCATCTTTACCTCGGGTTCTCAAGTCCCCTCAGAACCCTTCCTACGCTGTCACTGAACCTTTACTAATCCAATCTGGTTATTCAGAGTCTTATGTTTTCTTAAGACGTCTATAAGCCGAGTCTACCATGTTGCATAAGTACAACCTCCAAGCTTTGGCGTGAAACATCACCATAAACTATTGTGTCTTTCACCTCTTTTGGTAAAGTTAACACTGGAGCCTCGCACAATCGCCTCCGCAATTCTTCAAACGCTGTCTGCTGTGTATTACCCCAACTAAAAGCAGTCGCCTTCTTGATTAGCCGAGTCAAGGTAATGCGATCTTTGGAGAAATTATGGATGAATCTCTAATAGTACCCTACCAACCCAAGGAAACTACGAACTTAGGTGGGTGTCTTTGGCACGTCCCATCGCATGACCGCTGAGATTTTGGCCGGATCGACTATTATTCCCTTCTGGTTCACCACTTGCCCCAAAACTGTACCTCACACAACTCGAACTCACACTTTAAGAACTTTGCGTAAAGCTTCTATTTCCTTAAATCTCCAATACTTCGCGTAGATGCACCTCGTGCTCTTTCCTCGTCCTCGAGTAGATTAGAATATCATCGATAAATACAGCCATCGAATGATCCAATATTGGTCTACATACCCAAATCATCAGGTCTATAGACGATACTGGTGCGTTAGTAAGCCTAAAGGGCATCACCACAAACTCGTAATGACCATAGCATGTACGAAAACATGTTTTCTCTTTGTCTTCGTTGCTAACACGCATTTGATGATATCCCGACCTCAGATCGATCTTCGAGAATTATGACGCCCCTTTGAAGCTGGTCAATTGTGTCATTGATTTTGGTGAGGGGTACCGATTCTTTACCGTAGGTTTATTCACTTCTCGGAAATCGATACACATACGCTACGATCCATCATTCTTCTTATCAATAAGCTTTTGCAACTATGTGTACAACTCCTTCATCTCCGGTGGAGCAATTCGATATGGAGCCTTGATCACAGGCGTAGCACCTGGAATCAAGTCAATGTGTAACTCCACATGACGCTTCGGAAGTACTCCCGATAGATCATCGAAAACTACAAATTCACGTACAATAGGTACTTCCTCTATCCTAGCCTTTCTCTCTCCATCACGCGCATCTATAATATATGCTAGATATCCAGTACCGCTATGCTGGAGATATCTCCTCGCCTTTGTGACTGAACATAACGCAACGTCTTGACTAGGTGTGTCATCTTGTATTAACCGTTCTGCCCCGCTTGGGATTTGAACCTTGAATCTATCTCAGTCGACACCTGATCCCTATGTCCACCGCACTCATCCAGTCCATCCTCTTAACCACATACAGCTCCTTCAGCGTTATCGGAATCAGATTGATAGGGAAACTCATACAGTTGAGTTCCAAAGTACAATCATGATAAATCCGAGTGATAATTACCGTCCTATCATCAGCGATCTCCACCACAAGCGGGTGGTCTAAACTCTCACGACCCAAACTTCGCTGCTACAACCTTCGGCATCAACTTCACCTCCTCGGCTGTGAGTTGTAAAGCTCACCTTTGCGTCCTCCAGCCCCTTCATGACTTGTGCGCCCATCAATTAAACGAAGAATAGCCACCACAATGTCCTTTTGGAATTCTCCCTTTCATCAGTCTCTCAGCTCAATGTCAACTTAAATGTGATCAGTTTGATCAAACTGTTAACAATCTCTCATCGGTGACTACAGTCACGACGATAATGCACAGTTTAATCATTCTCTCACTCAGGTCCTTTCTAATCTGGTATTATCTACCCTTCTGACTTGTGCGTGAGTCAGAAGTCTTCAGCTTCCCATCTGTCATTGATACTGGCATCCTAGTCTGCGCCGCCTTCTTTCTCCTGAACGTTAGTCTCAGGCTCGAACTCGTGCCTCCTTGATTACTTCAATAATCATAGTCATAGAGTGACACTTATGAACTCCAGATATCGATGCTCAACATATCTACATACCCAAATGCCTTCATCATTTGAGACTGCTTACTAAATAGAAGATCACATCTCCACTAGCTCCCGTGTCATCACAGTCATGGATTCAGTCGTCTGCTCCAATGTCATAAACTCGCAGGAACTCGACTACGTCTCCCCTCCAAGCATGTCCTACTTCTAGAACTATATCACAAAGTCTTCCTAGGTTAACGCCTCGACGTGTACCTTAGATAAGGTCTCAACCCCCACTAATCCTTTGCCACTCTCTGCAAAAGATGCACGACGATGTAAACCCTCCAATCATCCAAGCAACTACCAATGAGGAATACGTTGCTAACATAAATAATTCAACTCATGCTAACAATATAGTCTACCTCCTTCGATGACTGAAACAGTAGCAATACGTTTCTCCGAAATGTCTCTCAACTCGTCCCTAATCTCGGTAAACGTACCCGGAATTTCTCTCTAATCACACACGACTCCTCTGTCGCCATCAGATCCCTAATCTCTTGGACACTCTAACTAGCATCTAGTTGTTCCCTGTAAACTCTATGATCACCATTCAATAATAGAATGGACAGTATAACACAGCTTATTAGCATACACATCTATTAAGCTAATTAATTACACCCTCAGCTTATTGGATTCCTCGTAACCAATTCTCGATTCGAACTCGGATCCTGTGCTTTCGATAGTAGGAGCTCTATTACTATCTTCCACACCCATCCATGTCCGTTCCAAGACTTGTACAGAAGTCCCCAATTCACTTTTTCACCGAAATTTTAACACACATGCTTATAACAAGCATTTACCAAACAATTTTAACACAAAGGCCCCTACAAGGCATATGTCAACACACTCCTAAAACATTTAGAATCCCACATCCACCCTGCTATTATATCTAAACAGAATTTCCTCCAGTGATGACGAGTCGCCTTGTGAATGCATGGTTGTATACAGTGTAAAACTAAATAGGCTTTTGAATAATAGAATTTACCCTAAGGCAACAACCAAACAAGGAACATGCAATAAGGCCAATTCAAGCATTCTACGACTATTTAGTCCCTACTGTATACAACTTAATGGCATTCCCTAAGCAACCTATCAACACTAGCATACATTCTTACTAGCAAATAACAGATAATAATTCACCAATACATTCCTAATACACTAGGAATTCCGCTTCCACCTTGCTACTCTAACTAAGACGGAATTTCCTCCCGTGATGACGAGTTGTTTCGCGAACGCATTTGTATACAATATAAAACTAAATAGTCTTTCAAATAAGAGAGTCTACCCTAAGGAAACAACCAAACAAGGAACATGCAATAGGGCCGACTCAAACATTCTAGGACTATTCAGTTCCTACTTCATACAAATTAGTGACATTCCTTACACAACCTATCATCACTAGCATACATTCCTAATAGCTTGTAGCACATAAATAGTACAACAATGTATGATCTCTACCAGGCAATCTAGCATACATACATTATATGTTCTAGAAAGCATCAACAACAATGAACACTTAACCCTTTTCCCATACTGGCATCGGCTGGCGGTACACACTGTGTCTTCAGTTCATCATTCCTTAAACATCTTTCTTTTGTAAAAATGTTCTAAAAAAATTATTAAGGCTCAACTTGAGTCCAGAACTCACTAAGTGAGCCTGATTCTCTCAACCTGTGCTCTGATACCAACTTGTAACACCCCCAAATTATAGAGTCAGTTTAAACATTTTAAATGAATACTTTAATATAAGGAAAGCCACTTCATTAATTTTCATAAACTTTATTAATTTTCATAAAACTCGACAACTTATAAAATTTTATAAAAACATCCCAGGATTAACAAAAGTTAATATTAATTAAATATTATTGAAAACATTAACTCAAATTAATAGTCTCAAATACAGTAGCACAGTGTATACACGTCACGCCTTGCCATCTTCCACACCTGAAACAGTAATTTTATATAGGGAAGGGGTAAGCACACGGCTTAGTGAATCTCAACACATACATAGTACATCAATCAAGCATGCCTTGTTACCAAACACAGATTGCCACAATGCACCCAGTAGTGGTATAATCAATACTATATTCTGCGCCCAGCCATAGTATGATTACATAATAATACTATATTCTGCACCCAGCCATAGTATTACTACAATCTCCAAACAATACACCAAGTTTAGCACAAATCACACATATCACATATATCACGAAACACAGATAAAACATCAAATCATAACACAACCTAACAAGGAAGGAATGATATCAATACAATGCAGTGAGAAACTCACCTGACTGTAGCTTAGCGTTTATCTTTGCTTTATATTCTCTTTTCAACCTTAACTGTTTAACATAATAAGAAATCTATCATTTCTTAATCCTAAGTATATTATAGTCGCATTATTAATTTTTCAATAATTCCAACATAATACACCATGATTTATCAAATAAAGAATAGCCATGTAAAAGATTAGTTGGGGTGGCAGGATCCTTTCGGCATTATAGCCTTTCGGAAAATCCAACAACCAGATCCCAAGTAATCGGCCTAGTCACCATCCTCGTAAGTAAATTAATTGGTATTATTTTCGGAATTACGAATTGTTATAATAACAAAATTTTAAATATAACATTTATATATTATAATTTAACACTTATAAACTACTAGGGAGATACGGTAGCGATTACTCACACGAGATTGGCGCTCCCTTGGAGTCCCGACGTATTCTCTGTTTCACACTTCTGACAGTCCCCGAGCACCCCGTTACCAGCTACCACTTGGTTCTTACTTCCCAATATCTTCCTGTAACGTATTTTCCTTACCAGAATACTCCTCAATATCGTATATGTGTTTGGTGTATGTTTTGGGTTGAAATGAGGCTGAAATCTCGTATTTATAGGCCTCCTGGACCTGCGTCGTGTCACGACCAAGCCTCCCGTCGCGTCGCGATCTAAAGCGAAAGCACTCAGATCATCGCAGCCCTATTTTGACTTGCCGACATCCGTCGCGTCGCGACCCATATGCTCGTCGCGTCGCGACCTGCCGACACTTCTAAAGTGTCCTCGTTTTTCGTGTTTTGCTCCGTTTTGATTCTTAGGCTTTTATCGTTATATTTTTCTTATCTTATATTAATTATAACATCTTTACTTGGTCACACCAAATGTCATAACGCTCTTATTTTTAATCCGAAATTCTATCCGGGACACGGAATAAATATTTAAAAATATATATCGAGAAACGGGTGTTACAGTTAACGACGAGGAGGCTGACATCGTCGGTGTTTCGAGACTTGTCGGTAATGTATCAGATTGTGGTGGTGGCACTGGTGACGATGCTGGAGAAGCTGTTGGTGTCACACTTGGCATTGGAGACATGGTGGTTGATGATATATGAGGTAGCCCTGTTGAGGTTTATGTTGCATTCGTCTGATATGTTGGTGCAGGTGTTGCATCAAATTTGTTAGCTTGCAATAAAGATAAGTCATATTGTCACATATGGTCATTCATAATAGGAGGTTCAGTTTGAAGAAAAGAAACGGAGTCAGATGTGGAAGGAATGACACTTGGATTTATAGAGTTGGCAAAAGGAAACTGAGACTCATCAAAAACAACATCTCTGGATATAAAAATACGACCAGTAGTTCTATCTAGACATTTATAGCCTTTGTGTATGGAGCTACAACCTAGAAAGACACACATAGTGGACCGAAAGCAGAGTTTAGATGTGTTATATTTGCGTAAGCTCGGCCAACACGCACATCCAAATACCCGTAGGAATGAGTAATCAGGAGTGATTTTTAAAAGACGTGTAATGGGTGTGGCATTATGAAGAGTGCGGCTAGACATGCGATTAATTAAGTAACAAGCTGTCAAGAACGCTTCATCCCAAAAATGTAAGGGAAGAGATGAGTGAGCTAGAAGTGCTAGGCCAGTTTCTACTATATGACGATGCTTCCTCTCAGCCACGCCATTTTGCTGAGAGGTATGAGGACAAGAGACACGGTGAGCTATGCCTATTTTCTGAAAATAGTTGTGTAATTTTTTATATTCGCCACCCCAATCAGACTGAACAGATCGAATTTTTGTGTTTAGCAGTGGTTCCACATAGTTTTGAAAATTATAAAAGACTTGCTCAACATCAGACTTATGCTTAATAAAAATAATTCCAAGTGTAACGACTATAGTCGTCCAAAAAACTAACATAGTATTTAAAACCCCCACTCGACACTTGAGCACGCCCCCAAACATCAATGTGAACAAGCTCAAGTGGCGAAGTGGTAACACGAACTGAATTATTATACGGAAGTTGATGACTCTTTGTATGTTGACATGCATCACAGACTCTTGACTCAAGTGGCGAAGTGGTAACACGAACTGAATTATTATACGGAACTTGACGCTGAGGATGACTTCTAGTATGACTGACTGGAATAGTGTAGAGACCGCCTTTGCTTTTACTGTGTAGCAGGGTTTTCTTCGTTGCAATGTCCTTTACAAAAAAGACATTTGGATAGAGTTCAATAAAGACATGATTATCAGTGGCAAGTCTATGACCTGATAATAAGTGTTTGTGAATATGTGGGACACGTAAGACATTTTTAAGAGTAAGATACTTATGTGAGCCAGGAATTACTGAATGACCTATATGTGAAATAGACAAACCTGCACCATTCGCCACTTGTACTTGATCCTTGCCATGGTAGCGATCTTGGACAGTTAAACGATCTAGATCACTGGTTAGGTGATACGTGGCTCCACAATCCAAGTACCGGTTTGTGTCTTGGTTGGAATTGGTTGTAGTGACACTGTTCCCGCCACGATAGTCCTCTGCCTGATAGGACTGATTAAATCGGTTTCTGCACACAAGGGCTGTGTGGCCTGGTATACCACACACCTGGCAGCGTGGACCGCCGTTATTTCTTCCTCGACCACAACCTCGTCCACGACCACCTCCTCCTCGGTAATTGCCACATTGATTGGAGTTGTTGTAGCCATTAGAATTGTTATTGTAGTTGTGCCGGGAAGAGTTATTGTTGCTAGTTTCTGATCTTGTGACATTATTTGCTGAAGATGCGTCTCCCTTCTTTGTGTTCGATAGCTGAGTTCGAATCTGAGTAGCATTCCCCCGGTGTTGGGCCGAAAACATTATGTGGAGTGATGACCACAATTGTTGCGCGGTTTCGGTGCATCGTATGAGTTGCGGGAGTACTTCTTCTGTTACTGATGCTAAAAGACCTCCAATTACAGCCTGATCTTGAACCACCCAGGCTTCATATGTCGGGTTTGGTGATTCTTTCGTCTGGTTCTGTAGTTTCCTGGCTAGCGGAACTAGCGGCAATAGCAATTTTAGACGGTGGAGCCGGAGTAGTGCCATCAAGGTGACCAAAGAGATGAACACCTCAGATAATAGGGGTTACCTGTGACTTCCACACCAGAAAATTTGTGCGATTCAGTTTATAGGTAATTGCAGTAGCAATAGTGGAGGACTTGATGAGCGCAGACAGGGTGTAGAATTGAAGAGAAGTTCTTTGGAGAGAAGGACCAAAGAATCGATAGAGTGAGGGTAAGGTCTAAAGTGACAAGGGAGTTAGGAGAGGGAATGGACGTGTACTTTTTAATTAATTTCATATCAATATGTTCTATGGATTGAAAATTTGAAATTCTTTTCAAATATCATATTTAATGTCTTAAAGCTCTTGGGTTGAATTTCTATGAAGTTAGTATTCATTAATTAATCTCCGTTTAATTAGGTTAAATAATTTAATGGTTTATATGTAAAATCAGGTTTGTAAATGTAAACAAAATAGTATAATACGACATTTATGTCAGTTTTGCAACTCAATTGGAGTGAAAATGGACGACATTTATGTGTTATCTAGTTCTATTAGACTAAACGGAGTGATGGTGCGGTGAGAGTGACCTCGTGCACCTAAAACTCATAATTGTTTGGAGCCGTTGTGGTGAGAACTTGCCACACTTCGCCCTACATTTTTCGTTCTTTTGTGCAACTTTCACTTTTATAGTAAAAGGGTTTTTAGCATCAAAAGTGCCACATCACCCACGCCTTCTATGTGGAAAGTATATCATCAAGCCTTAGGCTATGATTAGTGACTCCCCTCGTTCCCACATGAAAAATGGTGACACGTCATCGACACATCATCTCCCTTGCTTACCACACCACCAAGGAAATATCCACCACTCCACATCATCTAATTATTTAGTTTTTGATTTATTTTTAAATAGAAAAATATGTAAAACATAAATATTTCATAACTTCAAATTTAAAAATTACAAGCCTAGAAAATAAAAACTACATCGACTCGAAAACTTAAATCCTAGATACGATAAAATAAAACATAAAATATGGTACGAAAATGAAACTACGATCAACAAAATTTAGGTGAATTTTTACAACATTCCACGCATCGAGGTGCGTGAAATCAGTGTCGTGTGTCACCCGATACTCTTGCAATGCTTGCTCAACGATCATAGCGTCGGCGGTGCCCGAAGACTTACAGTGGTTTTTACAGTGGTGTTTACAGAGTAGTAACAACATCAGCTTCCCAGAGTTGTACCCAAACAAATAATCAAAGAAGAAAGAATGTACACAGAAGACTTACAGTGGGGTTTATAGATTCGTATTTCACACTTCATAGTGTCGCACATGCCTGAAGAGATCATGCACAATCATCCAATCCACACCTTATATCTCCTCATTCAGTAACACGAAATCAAAAAGAATGAACACTTGAATCCTGGATGGGAGGCTCAAGCTATAATTTCAGTAAGTTGTCTAACAAAGAATCAAGAATGATCTCATCAGACTAAAAATATGTACAGAACAAAAAATCCAGCAAGGATCTAAAGAGATCACATGGATCTAAAACAGATGTAGGTCAGATACAACCAGAAAAAACCAAATCGAACGAAGATCTAAAGAGATCACGTCGATTCCAACAGATTTAAAAATGTAGGTCAAATATGACCAAAAAAACAACGGAATCAACCATAGATCTAGAGAGATCTCGTGGATTTGTAACAAATATAGGTCAGACAGACCAGATAACACGATATCCAGCACAGATCTAAGAAGATCTAGTAGATAAAGGTCAAGAGAAACTACCAGAAATTTGAGAAGAAAAAGATCCGAAGAAGTTAAAAACGCCTCGATTATATATGAGGAGGCTCTGATACCGTGTGAAAAAGATCTTCTAATATTACTGAATCAAAAAATACTTTTACAAAGACAAATCTCACTACAAATAACCTATACTATACTCTATGAAATCACTCAGCGAAGTTATCGTCACCGGACATTAACAATGGTGTGTCAATATTACTAAACCCTAAAACCAGTAGACGTAAGCTTTTAGAGAGAAAGAAAACGAGAGAGTACAAGTTGAATGATAGTCTCACACAGCTACAGGAATCTCTAAAGCTTTATATGACCGGGTCTGACCCATGGGTCTATTAAGATCCGTGTGTTCCTTCCTTTCAAGAATGACTTCAGCGAGCCCCAATCCTTCTTCTTATCCTTTGTCCATCTTCAGTCCTTGACCTTTAAAGTATCATACGTCTTTAGTCCCACGTTCAGCTTTTCTTTCCAGCACACCATTCAGTCTCCTTCTTCTTACACAATAAATAATCTGCACAAACCAAAATAAGTTAGAAGTAACCAATATTAAGTTGTTAAGTTTGAATAAGAGTTGATGAAACATTTCAACACCCTCTCTCAAACTTAACAACCTTATTCTTTACCTTGGAACGGATCAATTAGACCCATTTGCTTACATAAATAATCATGTTGAGGAGCTGGCAAAGACTTAGTGAGAATGTCAGCAGGTTGATGCTTGTACAAAACTTTTATAACTTTTAAAATTCCTTTAGAAATTTTTTCCCGAACAAAGTGAAAATCTACTTCAAAATGTTTGGTTTTTTCATGAAAAACAGGATTTAATGCTAACTTAATAGTAGATTCGTTGTCACAAGATCAAATAACACTTTAAATATCCAAATGATTTCACAAGTAACCGACCCCAAAGCTCTATATTCAGATTTAGTGGAAGACTTAGAAACAGTTTCCTGTTTCTTACTCTTCCAAGAAATCAATGAACCCCCCAAATAAACAACGTAACCTATTACAAACCTCCTTGTATTCGCATATTTAGCCCAATCTGCATCTACATAACCCAATAGATTTAACGATTCTGACTTTAAAATTCTAACTCCTTTACCAGGATTTTGTTTTAAAAACCTTAAAACTCTGAATGCAATATCAAGGTGTGACTTTCGAGGACTTTGCATAAACTGACTCAAAGTCTACACAACATACGAAATATCAGGCCTTGTTATTGTTAAGTAAATCAACTTTCCAATCATTTTCTGAAATTCAGTGACATTTTCCAACAACTCATCATTATCAACCCTATCAACTACAAAATTTACTTCTAAAGGAGTTTTCACAGGTTTACAAGCAAGCATTCCAAAATCATGAAGCAATTCCAAACAATACTTTCTTTGGGTTAAGCACACACCACTGTCAATATCTATTACTTCAATCCAGTGTTGTAAAAGTCGGTCTAGGCGGCCGCCTAGGCACTAGGCGGACGGGTTCGGCCTACGATTAATGGTAGGCGGTCAAGTTAGGCGGGTTTGGTCAACGGCGGTCAAAATCGGGTTTAGGCGGCAAAATTTCCAATTTTTCAAAATTCCAAATTTTCAAAATTTCAAATTTTTCAAAAATTTTCAAATTTCCAAATTTTTCAAAAATTATCAAATTCTCAAAAAATCAAAATTTTAGATTTTTAAAATTTACATTTAGAAATTTTCAAATTTTCAAAATAATAATGTAAATTATATGTTTTATTATATTAATAATATATATTTTATTTTATTACTAATTTCAATTTTTATTATGTATATAAATTATGATAATCAGTGGCTAAGTTATGATTATTTGATAATTAAAATTGTCAAAAACGTCATTAATTTGATGACTTACATATTTAAACACTTAGATTTTTCAAAATTTTATGCTTATTTATTCATTTGTAGGGATATAGGTAATATCTAAATTTTAAAAAATGAAATTTGTTACAATTAATACTCCCCGCCTAGGCACCCGACTAGTCCTCACCCAGACCAACTAGTCCTAGGCCCCAGTCGACCGCTCGCCTACCACCTAGCGACTTCTACAACCTTGCTTCAATCCCAAGAAAATATTTTAGCTTTCCTAAGTCCTTTATTAAAAACTGTGATTTCAAAAAAGTTTTAACTTTTGCAATTTCATAATTACAATTTCCGGTTACAATTATATCATCAACATAAACTAACAACACAACAATATTTTCCATATTAGTATACACAAACAAGGAATAATCATTTAGACTTTGTTTAAACCCATACTCAAATAAAAATGAACACAACCATTCATTCCACTTCCTTGGAGCTTGCTTAAGACCATACATATATTTTAACAACTTACACACACGAGTATCTCTAACTGTATGATAACCTTGAGCTTGGTTCATATATACATCCTCATCAAGATTACCATACAAAAAAGCATTATTTATATCAAGTTGAAACAGATTCCAGCCAGAATTAACAGCTAGATTTATTACAATTCTAATAGTAACCATTTTTGCAACAGGAGAAAAGGTTTCCTCAAAATATATACCCTCTCTTTGGTTAAAATCTTTAGCAACTAAACACGCCTTATATCTCTCAACCTCGCTATTTGATTTGTACTTAATTTTATATACCCATTTACAACCAATTGGCCTTCGATTTGAAGGCAAATAAGTTACAATCCACGTATTAATTCTATATAATGCTTCCATTTCCTCGTTCATTGCTTTTACCCAGTTTGGGTCAGAAGATGCTTCAAAAAATTCCTTGGTTCAGCAGTTTTATTCAAATTTGTTACAAAGCATCTATTTTCTATATTTAAAAAAGAATAATTAACCGATTTATCAATACTATATTTATGCTTATTACTTAAAACGAAGTCATTAAACCGAGTAGGCAGCCTAGACTCATGCATTGGCCTAGTATACCTAGTAGAACGACTTTGTGTTGTGTCAACTAAATCTTCACAACTTCCCTCAGCCAGACTAGAAGAATTTGGGTCACTAACATCAAGGCAGCTGTACCACGTTATTTAGATTGCCTCCAAAGAGACTGTCTTCGTTTATGCCAACAGTTGTACTAAACTGTGGTACAAACCAATTCAGCTCTTAATTGTTACTAGAATTACCCTTAGATTCACTCAAGTGCTGAACTGCACTACTATCCGCAGTCTCACGGGTTGTACCTAGACCTTGTAAGACATCATGTGAAGGCACAAAAATGATCATTAGATTGTGACACAACACGTCGATTTGAACTCATCTTAAAAGGAAAAACAGTCTCGTAAAATTTCACATCCCTGAAAAGAAAACAGTACCAGAATCAAGGCTAAGTAAGTTATAACCTTTCTTTTCAGCAGAGTATCCAATTAAAACATATTTTTCTGCTCTTTTAGAAAATGTAAACGTTTGTAAACTAGTTCAAAAGGAGATTGTCCCTTTAGTACAGATGAGGGAGTCCAATTAATTAATAACATAGAAGTTAAAACAGCTTCACCCCAATATCTGACAGGCATCCCAGATTGAAACAACAATGAACGTGCAACATTTAAAATATTTCTGTGTTTTCTCTCCACGACACCATTTTGTTGTGGAGTATAAACACATGATGTTTGGTGTATAATTCCTTTAGTTCACAAAAACATTTTTATCTTATTATTTACAAATTCAGATCCATTGTCTGACCGTATTACTTTTATTTTTACATTAAATTGATTTTCCAAAAGACTATTGAAGCTCACAAAATATTCAAAAACTTCTTCTTTAGATTTAAGCAAGTACACCCAAGTAGCTCTCGAAAAATCATCAACAATTGTGAAAAAATATTTAAATACATCATATGTGTTTAAGCGATAAGTGAAAGGTTTTATGCAATCAATAAACTTTAATCCTAAGTTCATATAATAAAATCCTATAGGCCAACATAAAATTTACTAAAAGAAATAAATAAGAAAACTAACATTTAGTTTCAAATCTTGGAAGCCAAGCAACACAATTGTCTTGCCTCAAATGCAGTCACACCCAAGAGCTAGGGTTTCGAAATTCCAAAGAGAAAAGAAGGTGAAAGCGGCACAGACTTTAAGGTGCCAGGGATCTCTATTTATAGCCTCAGCTAGTGACAGATAAAACCCTAGAGATAAGCCCAATTTGATCCAAATCAAGATAAGCCTTTTATCATTTGAATCAAACCCATTTATCTACAAATTAGGGTTTCGAAATTAAGGATAAAACCCTCCTTAATTTTGCCACCCATTATCTATCCTGGCCAGTTACCACTCAACTATTGAGTAATAATAAAACAGCCCCTGCACCTTTAATTAATTAAATTAATCACTAAATTAATCCCAATTAATTCCATATTAATTTCTAATTAATTAATAAAGTTTCTAATTAATATATTATCAATATAATATATTAATAAACTATTTATTTTATTTCTATTGATTTATTAATCATATAATAAATTAATCTTTCTCTCTCCTGGTATTTCTGCTAAACCTCTAGCTATGTGGGCAACCCAAATGGACTTTGCTACTATCAATTAGGTAAATACAAATTATTAGTCGAGGCTTAGACACCTAATCCAACAGTCTCCCACTTGGATAAGTATATGACTATAATTACTAATTTATCCTCTAACTGATAAGCAAACTGTAGCTTCCTAGAAACTGCTGCCGAACTCTAACTCAATCAGTTCTTTCCATAGATAAGTGATCATATGATCCTTCGTCCAACAGATATTTTCGGACTTGAGACATGGATTAAGATCAATCTCAGTCTGATACTCTATTTCCCGATTTCTGATTTGCATATGACTTTAAGACTACTAATTAAACACGTCAATCAAGTCCTGGTTGGCTAACACTTTCAGTCAACTTCAAAATCATCGAGAGGCCTACAGATATCTGTTTCCCATCAGGGTCAATGAACGAATAAGCTTTGACTCATATGCTTATATCTTTTATAAGACGAATCACTCATAACAAAACGTTTTATAACACTGAGTTACCGATGCGTTTTCGCATAGTCAATGAGCAATTGCCTTGTGAATCATAAGTCATATGTCTCCGCTTCAAGATCATAAGATGTTATCGTCTCAAAATTGCTCGTGATATAATCCATGAAGCAATCCTTTGAGCGTGGGTTTATCCAATATTGAAATCTCTATTTTCTAAGTACTCATGAATGTTGTAGCAATATTGTTGCTATGTCTAACTCCTTAGACAATCTACAAGCCAATTCATGACAGCCTTGATTCAATACTTACTTCCTAAAGTATGAGCGACTGTGGATGTTTGAATAATCATATTATTCAGGAAGTAAAACATGCAAAGTGAAACACAATGATAAACAATTGACAAATAGCAGTAAACGATACTTATCAATAATTCTCTATTATTAAATCACCAAACTCAATTACATTTACATTGTAACAAGTTTCAAAATCCTATCTAATTACAAAAACTAATATCATCTTTGCTCCCAGCATGCTGATTGTGCTTGATCCTACTCAGAGCCTTTGTTAAGGGGTCTGCAGGATTATCTTCAGATGAAACCAGGATTATCTTTAGATGATGCCCTCTTCACAAGGACGTAACCTTCTTCTACTCTAGGCCTGATGTAGTGGTACTTTCTGTCGATATGTCTAGACTTTACATGATCTCTCGGTTCCTTTGTCAAAGCAACCGCTCCTTCGTTATCGCAGAATAGCTCCATGGGCTCCTGAATACTCGGGACTACTCCAAGGTCACCGATGAAGTTCTTCAACCAAGCCGCTTCCTTTGATGCTTCACTCGCTGCTATGTACTCTGATTCGCACGTAGAATCAGCCACCGTCTCTTGCTTGGAACTCTTCCAAGTAACCGCTCCTCCATTCAAAAGAAATACCCCGCTCCTCCATTCACAAGAAATACTCAGCCCGACTAAGACCGACCGTTGTCTCTATTTGTCTGGAAACTGGCGTCTGTGTACCCACTAACTCTCATCGTGTCACTACTACCAATGACTAACACCATGTTCTTCGTCCTTCGCAGATACTTGAGTATATTCTTAACAGCTATCTAATGTGCTCTACCAGGGTTCCCCTGGTAACGACTGACCATGCTTAAAGCAAAGGACACGTCGGGGCGAGTACATGTCATAGCGTACATGATCAACCCTACCGCCGAAGCGTAAGGTACCCGACTCATGTCAGCTATCTCCTCATCCAGACCTGGGCTTTGAGTCTTACTCAACTTTGCATTACTTTGGATAGGCAGCTCTCTCTTCTTGGAATTTTTCATACTAAACCTCTTTACTACCTTATCCAAGCATGTACTTTGACTAAGTCATATTAGTCTTTTCTTTATATCTCTTAATATTCTTATCCCGAGAATATAGGCAGCTTATCCTACGTCTTTCATGGCAAAACACTTCCCAAGCCAAGACTTAACATCTTGCAAGGTTGTAATGTCGTTTCCCATGAGCAGTATGTCATCAACATACAACACCAGAAAAGTGATTATACTCCCACTAGCCTTGACATACACGCAGGACTCATCTTCACTCCTAGAGAAACCAAACTCTTTGACTTTCTCATGGAAGCACAGATTCCAGCTGTGAGAAGCTTGTTTCAATCCATAGATCGATTTCTCAAGCTTACACACCTTATTAGAATGCTTTGTGTCTACAAAACCCTCTGGCTGATTCATGTAAACATCCTCAGCCAACTTCCAGTTAAGGAAAGCGGTTTTGACATCCATCAGCCAAATTTCATAGTCATGAAATGCAGCTATGGCAAGCATTATCCTAATGGACTTAATCTTGGCCACTAGTGAGAAGGTCTCATCATAGTCAACCCCTGGGGTTTGAGTAAAGCCCTTCGCAACCAGTCGAGCCTTAAAGGTGTGCACCTTTCCATCCATGTCGGTCTTTTTCTTGAAGATCCATTTGCACCTAACTGTCTTTCGACCTGGTACATTGTCAACCAAGTTCCAAACTTGATTGTCATACATGGACTTGATCTCGCTGTCCATTGCCTCTTTCCGTTTGACAGACTCAGGGACGGCCACTGCTTCCTTGTAGTTAGCTGGCTCTTTCAAATTTATCAGTGTCCTATCACTAACAAACGTGTCACCATCCGTAGTTATATGGAAACCATAAAACTCAGGTGGCATGCTAACTCTACCGGAGTGCCTAAGAGGTAATGAAATGTCTGTCGGACCAACATGAACTTCTTCCTCTGGTTGGTTGATAGTTTCTCCTAAGTTTGTATCATCGGATGACTCTTGAATCTCTTCAAGGTCAATGGTACTCCCACTGTCCTCTTTGAATATGAGCTCTCTCTCTCTCTCTCTCTCTCTCTCTCGAAAGACTCCTCATCTAGCTACAAAGACCACGCCCTCGCTTGGTCTGTAGAACAAGTATCCAAAAGTCTGTTTCGGGTATCCAATGAATGTATACCTCTCACTTCTTTCTGTGAGTTTGTCGTAAGTCTCTCTCCCACGAAATCTTCACAACCCCATACTTTGATATGTGCTAAGGAGGGAGCTTTCCCTGTCCATATCTCATGAGGTGTTTTGACAACATTTTTAGTTGGGACAAGATTGAGGATGTGGGTGGCATTCTCTAAGGCATAACCCCCATAATTTGATGGGAAGAGAAGCTCGACTCATCATGGAACGAACCATGTCTAATAGGGTTCGGCTACGTCTCTCAGCAACACCGTTCAATTGTGGTGTTCTAGGAGGTGTTAACTATGAAACTATTCCACATTCCTTAAGATAGTCAAGGAACTCGATACTAAGATACTCACCGCCTCTGTCGGATCTAAGCATCTTTATCTTCCTGCCCAATTGATTCTCAACTTCATTTTTAAACTCTTTGAACTTTTCAAAGGAATCTAACTTATGCTTGATTAAGTAGTATACACTTATCTGCTATAATCGTCAGCAAAAGTCAGGTAGAATCGAGTGGCATCCCTTGTGGATGATCTGAAGTGTCCACACACATCTGTGTGTATGATATCCAACAGACCTTCACCTCTTTCACAAGTCCCTGTGAAAGGTGACTTTGTCATCTTGCCCAACATACAAGATTCGCATACATCATCCGACTTGAGATCGAATGATTCCAACACTCCATCCTTTTGGAGTTGGGCGATGCATTTCTTCTTGATGTGCCCAAGACAACAATGCCACAAGCATGCCTTTTCTACACCACTAGAAGAATCAATATGTAATAAACTATTTCCTAAATTGTCAACACAAGTCACTGTTTCATACACACCATCACAAGGTAAAGCTTCAAAAGTAAATACACCATTCTTAAAAACAGAAATTGAACCATTCAAATAATCAAAAGAATAATGAAAACCTTTTTTGAACAATGAATGAAATGAAATAATGTTTCTTGCCATATCTGGTGAATAGCAACAATTTAACAAGTCTAAACTAACACCATTACTAAGCACTAAACTATAGACACCAATCTTGGTAACAGGTGACGATCGCCTATTGCCCATGAACAGGTTCAATCTACCGTGCTCCACTTCCCTACTTTCCTTTAGGCCATGCAAATCAGAACAAATGTGAAAACCACATCCTGTATCAAGGACCCAAGAACAGGGAGATGATGAGTTTTTAGAGATAGTGTATATACCTGCTGACGATGGCTTCACTTTGCCATCCTTGATGTCCTGCAAGTACTTCGAGCAGCTCCTTTTCCAATGACCCTTCTCTTTGCAATAGAAGCAGTCCGTATCTTTGGGGTTCGAGACATGAGGAATGCCAGAAGACTTAGATCTCGGGCCATTACTAGATGACCCGACATGAACCTATTCCCTCTAATTCTGCTTGGTAGGGCGCTTCCTTTTCTTTCCTTTGCCATAACCAATTGCCAAGACAGGAGTGCTTACTGAATGTACACTTTTACCCTTCAGCTCGTCCTTTGCGGTCTGCAGCATTCTAACATCCCGAAATTTTAAGTAAATTTTAAAATTTTTAAACGAATACTTTAATATACGAAAAGCCACTTTATTAACTATCATATACTTTATTAATTTTCGTAAAACTCTACAACTTATAAACTTTTATAAAAACATCCCAGGTTTAACAAAAGTTAATATTTATCAAATATTAGCAGAAACATCAACTCCATTTATAAGTCCTAATTGCAGTAGTACAGTGTATACGCGTCACGCCTTGCCATCTTCCACACCTGAAACAGTAATTTTATGTAGAGAAAGGGTAAGCACACGACTTAGTGAGTTCCAACACATACATAATATATCAATCAAGCATGTCTTGCTAACAAACACAAATTACCACAATGCACCCAGCAGTGGTATTACCATATAATGCACCCAGCAGTGGTACGACCATTCACATAATGCACTCATCTGTGTATGGTCTTGTAATGCACCCAGCAATGATAATACTACATAATGCACCCAGCAGTAGTATCACCCCAACATCCAGCACAATCCACATAGTATAGTACAATTCACACATATCACATATATCACGAAACACAGATAAAATATCAACTTATAATCATAACACCACACAACAGGGAATGAATGACATCAATACAATGTAGTGAGAAACTCACCTGATTGTAGTTGACTATAGTATCTATCTTTCTATTTCAACCTTCTCTGTTAACGTAATAAGAAATCTATTATTTCTTAATCTTAACTATATTATAGTCGCATTATTAAACCCTTAAATAATTCTAACATGATACATCATGATTTATCAAGTAAAGAACGGTCAGGTAGAAGATTAGATGGGGTGGCAGGATCCTTTCGGCAATTTAGCCTTTCGGAAAATCCAACAACCAGATCCCAAATAATCGGCCTAGTCACCTTCCTCGTAAGTAAATTAATCGGTATTATTTTCATAATTACGAATTCTTATAATAACGACGTTTTTAAGGTTTTTATTTACTATTGTTGGAAATAAGTATAATATAACATACGTTATACTTATTAAATATCCTACTTCTTAACACACAAATTATTTTACAATACCTAATTAAGTTATAGAAAGGTTTGTGGTTACCTTATGACGATTCGTCGGGATCTAGAATTCCTGCGTTTGGATTTTGAGCCTCCTTCCGCTCACTACTTACTCTCAAGAACTTACCAAATTCTATGGAATGGTTTGTGATTTATTTGTGTGGTTTATGAGATGTTTTAGGGGGTATTTATACTTGAAAAACTAGCATGCTGACGCCACTTGAAAAACTAGCACCCCTTTTTCGACCAAAGAGTTTATTAATATAAATTTATTAAAATTGAAGACCTTCTAGAAGCAGCCTCTTCAAGACTTGTTTACCCGACCTTAAACCCATTCAATTCAGGTTTTTATTTGATATTGTGTAAATTCATCTCAATACATTTTCAGGGACATATGGTATGTATTTATATGATTTTTCTATGATTTATTATGAATTTTTGAAAACAGATTATCTAATCCGTCAATTTCGAACTAATCAGTGAAGATTGCATTTTCACCATAGATAATACTATTTTCAAGCTTACTATTATGTTTATGAACTATACTAGACTCAATTTTTTAACTTTGTGCACTAGTTTGAGGTCCAAACGGTTTTCCTAGAATTAATTATGATTTTTCTACAAACAGCACACAATGCTGATTTTCATATGAAATTGTAACTAAAGTTTTTCTTAGCTTTATAACTACCAAACTATTATATTTATTACGCCGGAATAAATATTCCAAAAATACGTACCATGAAACGGGGTGTTACAAGCATATTATGTAACACAGCCAAAGAGGTCTCAGTGTTGTTGAAATGATATGCCAAACTGGTCATAAGAACTCGGTAAGGAGTTAAGTACCATATCAATGGCCAGCTCCTCATCAACCTGCATACCTAGCTTCTACAGCCTCTCCACATAACCTTGCATCCATTGCACGTGTGTGCAGACGGACTCTTCGTCTTTCAGCCTGGCGGTCATGAGGGCTCGGACTACTTCATACTTTTCGACACGTGCTCGCTTACGGAACTTTTCCGCAAGGTCCTTGTGCACCTCATAAGGCCAGTAGTCCTCGTAGAATCTTTGCAATTCAGGAGTCATGTTAGCAATCATGATGCAGGCCACTTTGGTCGCATCATCATAGTGTTTCTTGTACGAGGCATATTCCTCGAGAGTAGCTGTGTCGGGGTCAACTTCAATGAGCTCGGTGTCAAGAACATACTCTTTGTTCTCAAACCTTAGAGCCAGTTTTATATTCCTAATCCAGTCATTGTAGTTAGTGCCATCCAATGTCACTTTGGAACACAATGATAGCATTGTAGTGACATTACTGTTGTTGGAGTGGGGTGTGGATTGGGGAGCAGAGTGGTCATCGGAAGACATCTATAAAAGAAGGTAGTTTTAATTAGATATAAATATTCCTTAATATTAACCCAATAATAATAATTAAGGCTAGGACCCAACTATATAATTCACAACTTAGAAGAGGGATGCCGTAATTTAATTGTAATTTTATAAAGGTAGGTGAATGACGATTCACCAATTCTACCGCGAAAGATAATCATATTAAGTGAAATTCCTAGATTTGTGAGATTTATTGAACTATTCAATAGCATGTTTAATCTCGGATATGCTCTACTGTTTGTGACTGGGATGTCGAGGATCACAAACTATATGTGAACAACCATGCAAATTAGCTTGGTATCCTCAAGGTCAATTATCATCTCTAATTGATGTGCTGGTAAACCACACACGCTCCATCAACAATGATAAGATTGAGATACCCATTGCCACTCTTTATGAGCCCCTATTAGTGTGCCGGTAAACCACACACGCTCCACTAATGTCTCATAAAGTGCAATGTGCAATTTCATGGATTAGCATATTTTTTCACATTTTTCCTAAAGTAACTAGATTGGGATTTTATAAAAATTGTTCTAGTACTTTGATTAATAACATTATACTTTTAATGAGATTAAGCGGTCCTATCAAACATGTTCGGCTAACGATCCTCCACTGATCAAGAGAGCGGTGGGTGAGAGTGGACACCCATTCAACCGTCATTTTATAAGTAGTTTCCTTATACCCTCCTTATAGATCAGCTTCTTGAATGAGGCCTACTATTGATTTGACTAACCAATTATCTTATACATATAATATTAACTTTTAATTATAATATGTATTTTAAACCTTTTAAAATATTAATGGTTAAATCTTTTAATTTTTTTGAAATTAACTATTAATTTTAAAATTAAATTTAAACCGTAAATGATTTAATTATAATCTTTTAATTAAACAATTAATTAAATAATTAAATCAGATAGGCATCACAAATTAATCAAATTAATTTAATCATATCTTATGCAGTCAATAGCGCGCTATAGCGTTGCTATAGCGCTTAGCGCCCTACACCGCTAAGATATTTCATTTAGCGTTTCAAAATAGCGCTCCCACTAATAATGGCACTATTTACCGCAATTTAGTCAATCGCTATTGCAGTTATAGCTGGCTATTCAAAATTTTGAAACTTTTGCTGACCATTTAAATTCAGGAGTAAACCCACTTTAAAAGGCTTAAGGGATGAATTGGTTTAACACCGGTAAGTGCTATTTATAAGGTGTAGTATGTCTCTTGGGTCTTTACTAGCGTCGATGTGGGATAACTTTAGAACCAGCTCCTGATTGTATCTCATTCCTATAGCGACTCAATATTTTTGCAGGCATGTATTGTCAAAATCAGCCATCAATGAAGCATGGGAGAATACGGGATTGTAGGTTTAATTAATTGTATATAGCGACTCGGGGGAAATAAGATTGTGAAGCAATCGTGATTGTTTATCGTGATGTGAAGACTTCAAGTTCGATTTTGTTTAGGTTCGATTTCCGATTCGTGTTCGATTTTGATTATCGTGATGTGAAGACTTCCGATTCGTGTTCGATTTCGATTTCAATAACAACATTCGTGTTCGATTTCCGATTCGTGTTCGATTTCGATTTCAATAACAACATTCGTGTTCGATTTTGATTATCGTGATGTGAAGACTTCAAGCATGGGAGAATATGGGAATCAGCCATCTCCAAGTCAGATTCATTTCAGGTCCGACTTCAAGTTCAATTTTGTTTAGGTTCGATTTCCGATTCCATTGAAGCTTCAACTGTCATCTCCAGCTTCTGATCAATGCTTCTGCTTTGATAATGTTCATTGTATTTCTGATTATGTTCATTGTAATCCATGTTTGTAACTATAGCAGTGAATCGATGTTGAAATAACAAAAATTGATTGATTAGATTGCAAGGTCTAGTGCAGGGGAAGTTCAACAATATGCATATCAACTGTTCGATAATATGCTTGAACGAAAGATGTGTTATTTTTGTAAGTCTCTAAAACAGATTAGCTTAAAACATGAATGCATCTTTGTTTTGTGGAACTAGAATGTTGTTATTGAAACTTGAATTTTGTTGAACTTGAAGCTTGTTCTCCAGATTTTTGATTTAATGAATGTTTTTTCATGTTGTTATTTCATATTATTTTGTTAGAAATACTGATAAATTATTATAAAAATTATAAATAATATAAATTCTACGAAATATCAAAAAAACGCTATAGCATCGCTATACCACCGCGAAAATCGCGATTCCAAATAGCGTCAGTGGCCGCTATTTGAATTTTTACCGCTTTAACTGCTTAAATCATATCTTCAACCCCTAGATTTCGAAAATAGCAAATAATGGGTTTAAGGTTATCCAATTATTAAATAATCACAGTTACCATAAATAGAAAACATTCTAAAACCCTAATAGCAAAATCGCAAATCAAGGGGGAAGGGCTAGGGTTTCGAAAACCCTAACCCTAAAATCGATTGGCCTCCTTTTTAGGGTTTAGTTTCTATAAACCCTAAAATTAAGGAAAAACAATTACAGCTATTCAATTAGAAAACAACCAAAAAGCTCTGATACCACTAAAAGGTTTTATGCAATCAATAAACTTTAATCCTAAGTTCACATGCAACCTAGATTGGATCTATGTTTTCTAACTTTGAACATATAATAAAATCCTATAGGCCAACATAAAACTTACTAAAATAAATAAATAAGAAAACTAACATTTAGTTTCAAATCTTGGAAGCCAAGCAACACAATTGTCTTGCCTCAAATGCAGTCACACCCAAGAGCTAGGGTTTCGAAATTCCAGAGAGAAAAGAAGGTGAAAGCGACGCAGACTTTAAGGTGCCAGGGATCTCTATTTATAGCCTCCAGGTGGTGAGTGACAGATAAAACCCTAGAGATAAGCCCAATTTGATCCTAATCAAGATAAGCCTTTTATCATTTGAATCAAACTCATTTACCTACAAATTAGGGTTTCGAAATTAAGGATAAAACCCTCCTTAATTTCGCCACCCATTATCTGTCTTGGCCAGTTACCACTCAAATATTGAGTAATAACAAAACAGCCCCTGCACCTTTAATTTATTAAATTAATCATTAAATTAATCTCAATTAATTCAAGATTAATTTCTAATTAATTAATAAAGTTTCTAATTAATATATTATCAATATAATATATTAATAAACTACTTATTTTATTTCTATTGATTTATTAATCATATTATAAATCAATCTTTCTCTCTCCTGGTATTTCTGCTAAACCTCTAGCTATGAGGGCAACCCAAATAGACTTTGCTACTATCAATTAGATAAATACAAATTATTAGTCATGGCTTAGACACCTAATCCAACAATAAGGACCCCAAACATCTAGGTGGATAAGTTCTCCTACTTTCGTATAAACATTAAGACTTATAGGAAAGGATTCTCTAGTTTGTTTTGCCCTATGACACGCGAAGGAGGAAGATTTTCACTATTCAAGTTTAGATGAGTCTTAAGGACATTTAATGCTTGTTCGGCAGGGTGACCAAGTCTGCTGTGCCAAATAAATTTAGAAACAAAACACTTTGAGAGATTAGCTCTGGGCAACCTAATACCTACTGTGGAAGATTTTATGTAATATAATCCTCCAACCTCACTACCAGTCTCCACTGTCCCCTTGGACTGTGAATCCTGAACAAAACAATTATGTTCATTAAATACAACTTCACACTTACTATCTTTACAAAGTTTGTGGACGGATAACAAATTTACATTAAAATCAGGAACCACAAATACATCAAAAAGAGTAAGAGAATTTCTTAAAGGAAGATTTCCAATGGTTTCAATCTTGGCTGAAGAACCATTGGGATGACCAACCCTTAAGTCCAGTCTCAACACATTTACAGTATCACAAAGATTAGATCCAGAAGCTGTCATATGTTGATTAGCTCCTGAATCAACAACCCATTTTTATTAGGAACAATAGAGTTACAAGCTATACCTGCCATATTCGGCTTGACAGGTATATCTTCAACTCCTTTGCCTTCACTTAGTAAGCGAAGAAGTTTAGAGTACTACTCACTAGTAAGAAAGTGTTGATCGGGATTACCAGCATTAGATGAAGTTGAAGTTGTAGACTCAATTACAGAAGCATTAGAACTATTGTTAGAAAAAGATTTTCCAAAATTCATTTGTGAGGTTGTATTATTGTTATTCTTTTGTTTAAAATCCTTTGGGTAACCAATAAGCTTATAACATCTCTCAATTGTGTGACCTTTTATCCCACAGTGTTTACATTGAAGGTTATGATTTTGACCTCTTATTTTATTCTTTGAATCATTGAAACGACTATTAAAAGTAGCGGTTTGAGTTTTTTCAGACCCCTGAGATAAGGAACCATTTTTTTGAAAAGACTCTTCGCGATATATTATGGAAAAGGCAGTCCTAACGTTTGGAAGAGGTTCCATTAAGAGTATATGACTCTTAACTTGATTAAAGGAACCATCTAACCCAATCAATAATTGCATTAATTTTATCAGTTTTGAGTGATCATTGTAATGAGTTGCAGCCTCACAGGTGCATTCAGGAATATTTGTGAGGCCATCAAACTCTTTCCAAAGTGTATCAAGTTTGTTATAATAATCAGACACCGGAAGTCCATTTTGAGTGAGAGAATTAATTTTTTGATGAACATTAAAAATGACAGAACCATCTGATTTGTGATAGGTTTCATTAAGTTCAGTCCACATGTCAGATGCATGTTTTGTGGATGCATGGTTAGCATAAATGGGTTCTGACAAAGACCCAAGTATCCATGAACACACAACAGCATTTGCACGTTCCTATTTTTGATACTTAATAACATCACTTGATGGTGGTTTAATGACAGCCCTCAGCAAAACCAAGTTTATTTCGACCTTTAAGAGACCTTGTCATAGAATTTTTCCATATACGAAAATTTTCAGTTCCCATTAGTTTAAATCCAATTATAGTAGCCGTGGCATTATCATATGGATGGAGATATAGTGGGTCATCATAGTCAACAGATTCAGATGACTTACTACCAGATCCTTCAATTATAATAGGTCTGGTCATGATTTATAGATAACAAATAATATTTCTGAAACAAACACTGTGAGCTCGAAACCAGGATTCCACACCAATAAAATGGTAGGTCAAGTTTCTCACATATCCTAACAATCAATCTAGTGAAACTGAGAGACACAAACAAACTAAGAATCAGCAGAAATGAATCAGATAAGCAAGTAGTCACATAAAACACACAAGACTAGTGTTTATAACCATTTCTAACCAACCTAACTACTATGCAATCAAAAAGAACCCTCCCTATCATAAATTACTCTTTGTGATAATTTTAAACATTTCTCATGTACCTAGTTTCATAAGAAATTGCTTAAATTTTAAAATTTTATAGATTTTTATTGATATTTTGTGTTAATTTTAACAATTTGTCGTGTATCGGGTTAATGGAAAATTACATAATTTTTGAATTTTTGTAAAATTCTAGCAAATATAGGTCAGAGAGACTAGAGAACACGATATCCAGCACAGATCTAAGAAGATCTAGTGGATAAAGATCAAGAAACTACCTGAAATTTGAGAAGAAGAAGATCAGAAGAAGTTAAAAACGCCTCGATTATAGATGAGGAAGCTCTAATACAATGTGAAAAAGATCTTCTAATATTACTGAATCAAAAAATACTATTACAAAGACAAATCCCACTACAAATAACCTATACTATACTCTATGAAATCACTCAGCGAAGTTATCGTCACCGGACATTAACAATGGTGTGTCAATATTACTAAACCCTAAAAACAGTAGACGTAAGCTTTTAGAGAGAAAGAAAACGAGAGAGTACAAGTTGAATGATTGTCTCACACAGCTACAGGAATCTCTAAAGCTTTATATTATTGGGTCTGACCCATGGATCATCCATGGGTCTATTAAGATCTGCGTGTTCCTTCCTTGCAAGAATGACTTCAGCGTGCCCCAATCCTTCTTCTTATCGTTTGTCCATCTTCAGTCTCTTCCTTGCAAGAATGACTTCAGCGAGCCCCAATCCTTCTTCTTATCCTTTGTCCATCTTCAGTCCTTGACCTTTAAAGTATCATACGTCTTTAGTCCCACGTTCAGCTTTTCTTTCCAGCACACCATTCAGTCTCCTCCTTCGTACACAATAAATAATTTGCACAAACTGTCACACCCCAAACCACGATGGCGGAATCGTCTGAGGGCGGAACGGGACATTGCATCACAACCATTGCATACATTGAAACATAAGTAGATAACAACCATCGTACATTATAATTGGAAAGTTACATTGTTCAAACGGTATTGTTTCAACCCAATTACAATATGATAATGAAATAAGTAAAAGAGACGTCTTCGCGTCCCATTCCAAAAGGTTAGTCGGATCTGACTAATTGTTACCTGAGAATACAAGTAATTTGAAAGAGTTTCAACATTACGTTGGTGAGTTCATAAGATCTTTGTATGAGAAAATCCATAGTCCTTTTTCCTTGTAAAGAGATAGTGTTTGAAACCAGAAAATCCAATATTTTCATACAAGTGAGTCGTAGTCTTAAAACCCAAAGACCGAAAATGTATACGTGTTTCTATATTTGAAATATTGCATAGTCGTATTCTTGTACGAAACCATGTAAATACATGTTTATTCGTAGATTAATTGTAGATCTGATTCCGTAAAACCTTTACGTAGGTAAAATCACACTTTTATTTATATCTTGATAAAATGTAGTTTTAATTTCCATAAAACTTGTATGTATAAGTAAAACCATACTTATATTTGTAACTTGTTAGAATGTAGTTTTAATACCATAAAACTTGTTTGTATATGTAAATCGTACTTATGTTCTCATCTTAATGAAATGTAGTTTTAATTTCCATAAAACCAGTGTGTATAATTAAAACCATACTTATATTTGTAACTTGTTAGAATGTAGTTTTAATACCATAAAACTCGTATGTATAAGTAAAACCGTACTTATATTTGTATCTAGATAAAATGTGGTTTTAATCCCATAAAACCCGTATGTATAAGTAACAACCATACTTATATTTTGTGTAGAACAACATGTAGTTTTATATTTATATAAAACCATTTGAAGATGTTTTTCCCCGAACTAAGGATATTCGTTGTCGTTCATGTGAGTTATTATAACCTTATTGTGACTAGTATGTAGGCCTGCCACGACGTTCTTCAGACGTCGCAATGTTAAGACATTTGTCACCCCAGACCTGCCAGTCTAGCTGTAGCTAGCAGCTTAGGGGCGGGATTGTCAGTCCCGTATAGATCTATGCACAACTATCTCGCTCATGAATGATTAAGGTTATAATCTAGGACATAATGCGTACATCTTTCAGTACTGTGAAGAAATGTCTCACATAACCACCCAACGTGATGTTTTATCCTAGTTCGTACTGAAATGAAAAGCCTTTTGTATTTGTAATTATCAAAATATACTCATGATAATTATAGTGTAAAACATTGCTTGTAAATGTAGTGAAAACTCCTTTTTATTCGTAATTATCAAAATGTCCATGATAATTATAGTATGTAAATATACCGAAAACTCCTTTACGTTTGTAATTATCAAATTGTCCATGATAATTATAGTATGTAATAGTTATATATTTATATAATTATCTTTAGTATTTCTGTCGTATCTTTGTCGTTCGTTTCATAAATTATACCCGTTATAATTTA
This sequence comes from Cichorium intybus, assembly GCA_023525715.1. NCBI lineage: Eukaryota > Viridiplantae > Streptophyta > Magnoliopsida > Asterales > Asteraceae > Cichorium > Cichorium intybus. Next base: position 150,905,775 of record CM042011.1, read on the forward strand.
TATAAGTGTTTTCGTTGTGTTAACGTATTTAAGCCTAAAGATGTCAATGAGTTGAAAAGTATAATTTCTTACATCTAAGACACTAAATATACTAATAAGATAGATTTAAAGTTTATCAACATGTCATGGCAAGAAATTTGTTTTAGTCATCTTACATAAGTGATGACAACATTTTAAATCTTGTCATTTTGTCAAAATGATAGTAGTATTTCCAAATGGTCATTTTTCATACACATTATTTTGAATATAGTCATTTTTGTTTAAAATATCAACTTCTTGTAAAAATATCATTTCCCAAGTTTATTATGACAATATAAGTCTAAATAGTCGTTATCACGTCAAATTGATGTTCTTTTTATAAATCACTAGAAAAGTCGTATTTCCGGTCACAAAAACATACTATTCCTATAATAGTCTATTTTTATTATACCGTTATAATAATCATATTTTTACGAACAATAACGAAATAACTTATTCAAATGATCATAAATATCATCTTTTAGGATATTTCCCACAAAAATGGTGTAATAACTTGGTTATAACCATTTTTGCTAGAAAGTAGTATTTCCGGTTACAAAAACGTAGTTTTTACTAGTTTTCGTTCTTATGACGTTTTTATCCAAGATCTAGTGTTTTTACACACTTTATTTATAGTTTGGAAACTTTTACACAAACCTAATATATCACAATGTTTATAATACATAGATCTAACCATATTTCATATCAAAAGTATTTTTACACAACAACTAGTTTTATAAACTTGTGTAAATCATCATTTTTAGCATTTAAACATATGTAAACTTGGATAAAACAACATTAATTGCATTTAAACTTGTATTTTCCCCCAAAAAGGTTTGAAAAGATGAAAATGAGGGGTATGAACTCACCCTTGACGCGTGCTTTACTTAAAAATAAGGTTGTTCTTGCGGGATTTGCAGTAGAAGACAAGATCTAAGCTTCGGAGCTCGAATGACCCTTGGACAAAGCTATTATCCAACGGGTTTACGTAGATGTTAGTGTGTGTAAATGGGACAAAAGTGGTGTAATAAGGTTTAAAATCACTAAAGGAATCTAACTTACCAAAAAGATTTGAAAAACGCTTGAAAACGAAGAACGGCGGTGGTGGAAGGTGGTGGCCGGCGGTGGTTTGTGGTGGTGGAGTGTTGTGGCTGAATTCTTGAGAGAGAAAGGAGAGTATTGGGAAGTGTTTTATGCTTTCAAATGAAGATGTATCATATCTCTTAAAGGACATGGAAGATAGGATTTGTATTAATTTATTAGAAAATCAATTTTAGACCTTATGGCTAGGATTTGTGAATAGTGTCCAAAGATTTTGGTGTGATGTTTGGGAGCCTCATGGCTGCCGATTTGGTGAGGGGAGGGGTAGGGGTGGGTTGGTCTTTTATAATTTATACAAGTAACTTATAAAAATGAGCGTTTTTATAAAATACGTAAAACGTTTTAGCGTAATTTTATATGTTTTTGAGGAAATGATGTTCTAAATAAATATTATGTATAAAAACATTTCTAAACATTTATTTAGATTGAATTATAACTCGTTAGACGATGAAATACGCGTTTAAGCGCAGTATTCTTCCGATTACGCGATTTTCGGCATTTTACCGGAAAATATATTTAGCTATGAAATTAAATACTAGATAGTATTACGTTCCATAATATATGATTTGTTATTCCATATTTGATGTTTAAGGCACCACATTTTGTATTTTGAGTACAAACCCTGTGTACATTTATCCGTTCACAGCGGTTTAATCGTTGTAACTTTTACATACGAACTCCGTTTTCGACGTTCTATATATCCACAGGTTCGTATTTACGAGTTGGTCGTTTTATGAATATTATTATTCTCAAAATAATAATTGTATGATTATCGAATTTTTACGCTACAGTAGTTTATTATCCATATCTTCAGCGTTTACTCGATAATTGTTTTGAATTAGCATACGTAGTATTATAATATTTAATAATACATCGCAAAAGTTATGGAAAATAACTTTTCAACATATGGATTAACGTCCGCTTCGTTTGACTATGGTTGACTTTCGTTGACCAAAATTTACAATTGTCACACAAACCAAAATAAGTTAGAAGTAACCAATATTAAGTTGTTAAGTTTGAATAAGAGATGATGAAACATTTCAACATCCTTAAAATTATTTCAATTCAACCTCTCTTGTTCGCTTTATGTTTCCAGTTCCACAACACCATAGTGAATCGCTGAATAAGTTGGTACAATCAAATAAATGGCATCCAAACATGTGTTGTTTAGCTCAACTGCACTTCACTTGCAATTTGCAAAACACTTGCCTTGGTTTTGGTTTTCAAAATTAATATCTTAGCAAACATCACTTGATTTAATCACTTAATAAAGGAAAGGAGACACCAGTAACATGAATGCTATGAACACCTTTTACCTATTCATTCAACGATAACCATTGATCACCATCTGTACAATTCACGCATCATCCAAAGTTCAATCAAAACCGACTCTAATCGACAACAAAGAACCCAAAAACAAAACCCAGCACCACATATTCACCCGTGACTTTCACTAGATGTCTGTTTTGAAACATCACTTGTCTGTGTGAAATACGATTCCGACTCAAACCCTCCACGGCTGCTGTCAGTCGACGACATACCATGTCGTATCCCCGCTCCGGTTGACCCCTCAGTTATTATACTCACCTCTTCTTCTTTCACAGGAAACAAAAATTCTTGACTCCCCATCACGCCACCTGTCACCTCACCCATCAGACCACCTGTCTCCTCAGTCGTTTCTTGTAACTTCAACGCAAACTCCAACTCCCAAACAACTTCCTCCATGTTCGGCCGTTTACTCCCTTTCTCTCTTATACAATTAATCGCCACCTCACAAAACTTTATCAAACAATTAGCCGAAATCTCACCACTTATTCTCTTATCAACTATCTCATTCATCGTCCCATTTCGGTAATTTATCCTACACCATTGTGCCAAATTCATCTCTTCATCGGGAAGTGTTCGGTTTATAGCCGGCCTTGCACACAACACTTCCAACAAAACAACCCCAAAAGAATAAACATCAGATTTTTCCGTCAATTGCTGCATTATGTAATACTCCGGATCCATATACCCAAATGTCCCCTTCGCGATTGTTGTCACGTGATTCTGCCCTTCCTCTTTCGGCCCTAACCTTGACAATCCAAAATCCGCCATCTTCGCGACCCAATTTTCATCGAGTAAAATATTAGTGGACTTCACATCGCGATGAATTATCACACGGTTCGCACCCGTGTGAAGATAGTGTAAACCTCTCGCAGAACCAATGCATATTTCGAGACGTCGTTTCCATGTCAAATGAGGGTTTTTTGTTTTGTATAAATGGTCTCGTAGAGTTCCGTTACACATGTAATCGTACACAAGTATCATTTCGCCTTCGTCATCACAGTACCCGACTAATGAAACTAATTGGACATGTCGTAGTTTGGACAGAAACCCGATTTCAGTTTGGAATTCCTGAGAACCTTGATTTGATGATGGGTTTAGTCGTTTGATAGCTACGACAGATTTACCATTGTCGATGTTGCCTTTGTACACAGTACCAAACCCTCCTTTTCCTATAATACAATCTTCATTAAATTCTCCCGTAGCATCTTTCATTTGCTGGAGTGAAAAACGGCGACACCTACCGGACGGAAGATCAGAATCTTGCGATTTTAGTTTGCCGGATGACTTTTCTTTGACCCGTGTTCGCCGGAATATCATAAAACCTAAAACAGAGAACACGAGTAACGCTCCGGCACCACCTCCGATGACAGCGGGATACAGAGGGGTTCTCTTTTTGCTATCTTCTCCGGGAGACGCCGGTGGTGGTGGTGGTGGTGCCGGGCGGAGTTCCGGGTTAGGGCTAGCGAGACTACCTTCCATGCTAATTTTAAAAACTTCCAAACCGTTCAAAAAAGCATCGCCGTATTGTGAAAGATCACGGTTCGGACCCATTGCCAGCCATAAATCTTGCTTTCTTCCACTACGATCTAAATCATTCACAAACACGATATAATCCCTAAACACGGGAAGCACGGTATCTCGTGTCCAAAAAAGCACATCCGCGTACTCTTCAGCCGTTTGATTATTAATAAAAATCTTAAATACCAAATCCCCTGTTTTGTTGTATACCGGAATAATATTACAAAAATGGAGTCTCAGATTGTAATAAAATCCGGAATCAACAGGAAAAAGCCACGTCAGATTGTAAAATCTTGACAAACGACCCATGCTTCTTTGAGTAGCGTAAACCAACTCCGGTGCAGTGTAATTCGGTGTGGCATCGGTGTAGACAATCGGAGTCTCGTTGACCGGCGTTAACCCGGTTGCTGTTACCGGGAACACGTATTGATTATCCTGTTCCCACGATCGATACATCCCGGTATCATCGGTGGGGGAAATATATCTCCCACCAACGTTTAACCGGTACAAATTCTCGAGAGCGGTGTTGATCTTTGGTCCCGTAATTTGACCAACATATTTCACACTCTTTGGTTTATGATACAAATTTTCCGGCAATGAAACGATTTCGATTCCGTTAATGAAGGCGTATGAGTTGGGGGAGGGGGTAAAAGTGACATTTATTGTTTGGGTATCATTTACGTAAATAACAAATTCTTTCACAAAGTGGGGAACCGGGGGACTGCCTTGTAGGATAGTTCCTAGATAAGATGCGGTTAGGAAAGCACTGAAGTTGGATAAGAGAGAGTAACCATTGGATGATACCGAGAAGAAAGATTGGTTCGCGTTGTGGTTGGAGTAGGTGGCGGGGTAGAAATAGAGGCGGAGGAATTTGGGCCCGGAGGTCACCGGAAAAGTGTAGGTGAATGATGAAGTGTTGAAGATACGCGCGGTGGAGTACGGGATATCCGGGACGGAAGGATCGCGGTTGTTCGGGGTGGAGGTGAAGGAGGTGGTTGAGGGTAAGAATTTGGAGCGTTCATCGGTGTCCCATTTCCGGCCAGAAGTGGCGGTGCCGCCACCACAGTTGAGGAGGAAGTAGTCGGTGGGTGTGTATGGTTGGGCGGTGGTGGTGGTGGTGTAGAAGAGGAGGAGGAAAGTAAAGAGCTGTAATGGGAAGAGCATGGTGGTTGTTAACGTTGCTTGTATGGTTAGTGAGGTCTCTCTTATTAGTGCTCTTTTTATAAATTATAAAAGTAGTTATAAATAAGGGTTATACAGTTAAAAGGGCTGTTTTCTAGTCTTTGAAAAGTCTTGGTCACTAGCCAATAATCATTTTGCAATGTGTAACGTGCTTATTAGATATTTTGTATTTTATATATGTAGACGTCATTTGGATTTTGTTTTAATGACGAAGGAGATCCTTCCGTCACATTTCAATTGTATCTTCTTCGAAGATGGTCATATATATGATTTTTATCAAATTTAAATATTATCATGAATATGCTATCACCAAGAAGCTAATATATTGTGTATGATTATTAAAAGTTAAAACCATCTCACTATGCGAGTTTACGTTTGCTTTGCGCTTCTCAAACTTTTCTTATTTTCTCAACGATTTCTATATATAATATATCCGTTGTTTTCCGTTTAAAAAAGGTTTCACATTTCGTAAAATCTTTCCTTTACATATCTCCTTGACTTCTTTTTTCATTTTACAAATAATGTTCTTTCGGAAGCATAAACAAACACAAAAAAGTTTCTAACTGCCTATAGTTGTACCCATGGAATTAGACAAATGGGAGTCGTAACCACTTACCCCAAGAGGGTTGGAGTGTCACGTAGGCTCCACCTCACCTTCTCCTCAATCCTTCAATTCTTAAAAATGGTAATCACTCACCAACCACTCATTTTTTTTAATTAAATAATTAAAATAATTTAAATTAAACCAAACTAATTTTTTTAAAATAACATTCATTAATTAAAAGAACTTAAAATTACAAACGTAAATTAAAACGACCAACGACAAATAAAAAAACGAAAATAAAAAACGACACACGATAAAACATGAAAAAAAAATAAAAACGTCAATCCTCCGAGTCGTAGGAGTCGTTGTCGGCTTCTTCATCTTCATCGTCGTCCATATACTCCTCCGATTTTTCATCCGTCGACAAGAACAATTATTCGTCTTCAATATTAGCGACTTCAATTGCGTTCCGGTTGGACATGCTCCGACAAGTCCGTTCGAAGGTTGTTGTGCAAGTCAGGGCTACGTACCTCCGCTCTATTTGCTCGGTATTGAGCCGTCTCAAAACCGAAAGGTTCACGATGTGGCAACACTTCATTTTCATCAAATCGGCATATAGCTTTCCCTTCGTGTTCTAAAATCATATTGTGTAGAATAATGCATGTGTTTATTATAGCCATTTTTTTCTGTCGTCCCAAGTACGTGCCGGATTGTAAATTATGTTGAAACGTCTTTTAAGAACGCCGAACGCTCGTTCTATATCCTTCCGAGCTCCTTCTTGGACCGCCTTAAACCTCAAACGTTTTTCATCGTTCGGATGAGACCACGCCTTCACAAAAACAGAGTACTCCGGATAAATCCCATCGGTCAAATAATAACCACGTTTGTAAGTAACGTCATTCACGACAAATGGGATGTCATGAGATATTCCCTGAAATATATCGTTGAATACGTGTGACTAATCGAGCACGTTGATATCGTTGTTAGACCCGGCAACTCCGAAAAATGCATGCCAAAACCAAAGATCCGTCGATGCGATCGCTTCTAAAATTATTGTCGGCTCTTTGTGGTCGCCCCGCATAAACTGACCACGCCATGTATTTGGGCACATCGCCCACGACCAGTGCATGCAATCAATGATGCCGATCATCCCGGGTAAGTCATGCATTCCTTGGTAAGCCGTATATAGTTAACGGTCATTTAGCCATTCAGGGACCAAAACTGTAAATTTATTCCTTCATCACCATACGACATTTGATCCCTTCGCGAGGTCCTTCACTACAGGTAAAACCACAAGTGGGACGGTGTTCCCGTACGGTGAAGCCCTCCACGCTTGACACGGCTGCTCGACTCCGCTGCCGCTCCCTTTGGTCTTATGGTTGTATCCAAAATTTTGTTTTCATATCATCAAAGGTGTGAGTTAATGGAAGGTGCAATATACAAAAAAGTTGACTCCCACAATAGTAAAGGTTGTGGTAAAGCAATTACTTTTGTTGTTGGGCCCCAGCGACAATGAAAAATGCACTTCATAATTCATTTTCCGGTCCGTCTTAATCCCTTCACCAACTTTACGTAATTGGAAAATTAACGATTTCTTGAAATGATGTAAAAGCTTCGTTATCCATTCAAACTGATGAAGACAAAATACATATACAAGTCGTTAACCTACACAGCTAACACTATTATGCACCTAACAACCATGATTAACTAACTACCCTTCTAACATACAAACTAACTACGGTAGGAAATAACTAACTTATCTAACACGTGAAGTAACTAACGAAAGTAACACCTGATAATTACAAGTCCAATACAACTCTAGAACAAATCACTAATAATACATAAATGATTGGGAAACTTGGTCACTGATCCTGAATGGGCCGATATAATTTGGGTTACTCATATTGTGGTCAAAGGCTCACTAAGTCGCATAGTTCGAGATATAGGGAGAATAATTCTGACCGGTTGATTTTGGCTTAGTCTGTTTGTTATAAAGCATAAAAGAGTTAGATAGACAACCGCAATGCTTGAATATAAAAAGATAACTTCCTCAAGAAAACTCAATCTTATTACCCTCAAATGATAAAATGACTAGATAGAATTAAAAAAAAAAAAATAGATTGCAATATTAATTTCTAGAAACTGTAATTGATTTCACAGAAGATTTTGCTATGATTTTTCCGAAACAGTAATAACATTAATTTCCAAAACTACAATTGCTATTCTACATAAAGTCTATAATTTAAATTAATAATGACATTTTATCTTTTTTTGAACCGCGACTTAATTCAAAAGTTCTAGCAAGAAGCTAACAATTACAAGTTACAGGGAACATAATTAGACATAGACCAATTATACCAACAAACACTAGAGAACATGGACCTATACTTAATCCAATTAAAGACACGCAACTTCAGATCATCAACCAAGCCTAAAACACAAGACTTCCTCCTAGCAAACATTACTACATTAGATTGTTCCTCTCCTTCCAAATAGACCAAACCAATGAATAACTCAAAGCTAAGTGCAACTTGCGATCGTACTTGCTAATCCCTGAACACTTCAGACCAGCAGTAAAATCAGTAAGACAGTAAGGAGACGTACCTAGAGGTGCACAAAAAAACCGGTTCATAATCCGAATCCGGTTTTCAATCCGATCCGATCTGGATTTGAAACCAGTTTCCCTCAAACCGATGCGGTTTCTCTCAATCCGATTCAGTTCGAACCGGTTTGGATATATAAAATTTAAAATCGGTTTGAAACTGGTTTTGGCCGAACCAGTTTGTTAAATCGGTATGTAAAACCAGTTAAACCGGTTTTGACCACGTTTACCCAATCCGATTTTGAGGATAATTTTTGGTAGAAACCGGTTTCAATCCGATCTGGTTTTGGCCTAATCCGGTTTTGACTTTATTGACCAAATCCGATCCGGTTTTGAAAAAAAAAATCCGGTTTGTGCTCCTCTAGACGTACTCTATGAAGTAAACCATATTCAAACTGACTCCACACTTCTACAACGAACTTACAGTTAAAGAAGAGATTGTCGACATCCTCAAAATCATCATTGCAAAAGGTACACAACACCGAATTGACAATAATACCTCTGACATCAAGATTACAAGCCACCGAGATCCGATTGAGCATCAACCTCTGGGCGGAATAGTTGATTTTAAGAAGAATCCAATTGTTCCACCTGAAAGATTTAACACATCCAAGACCAAGGCCACACATGTCTTTCAGTTGAATCACAACATTCGAAGCAACCGAATTAATCGATCTTTTGTCTCCGTAACTACCCAAATGAACTTTCTCCTAATACCTTCCAAGAGATCAATGATCTTCTTAGGGGCTCTAAATAATGAGAAATAATAAAGCGGAAGGCTTCCCATCCAAAAGCCTATATCTAAATTTATCGACAATAACCGTCCAATTCTTAGCCAATTTCATGTTGGCCCTGATAGGGATGCCAAGATACATGAAAGGAAAGGAGGCGGGCTTATAATTAAAAACATTTCCGAATCTAGCCACCTTAACCTCATCTACACCTACACCAAAAACTCAACTTTTGCAAAGGTTGACTTTGAGACCCGAGGCGATGTAAAAACATCTTGAAATTCTATTGACATCCAGAAGGTTAATCTCAGACCATTCTCCCACAAATATGACATCATCTGCGTGTACATAAGGTGAGATATGCAAGGGCTATTATTAGGAAGAGAAATACCTCAAAATAGATGTCAATCACAAGCTTCTTTTAAAGAGATACAAATGTCTTACATAACAATAAAAAGAAATGAAGGAAGTGGATCACATTGCTGAACACCTCTTTTAATCTCAAATTCATTGGCAGGAGAGACGTTAAAAAGGATACACGCTTTTGTAGAAGAAAGGAAACCTTTGATCCATTTTCTCCAAGAAAATCCAAAACCGGTTTGCTCCATGACTAAATCTAAGTAACTCTAATTTAAGGAATCTGTGAATTATTGCTTTCAAAAGCAGAAGACAAATGAAATAATTCATGTGGGGCATAGTAATCAAATTCATGTAATCAAATTCAAATTGCAATCTTGCACGTGGAAACTTTTGACCAATGACTTTTCAATTACGGCAATTCGGCGCACGCAATTCATTTTCAACATTTACGGAAATGTTACGGCTGTTCATCCCTATATAAAGGGATGTTTATAGTTCAATCGAATTTGTCCAAAAACATTCATTTAAATTGAGTGTTATATATACATAGAAATATTTTGTGAGACTCTGTGTATTAAAAGAAAAGAGAGATATATATTTTTCAGTTCCAAACCTTGTAACCTCCTCATTTTTCTCATATAGTGATCATCATCGGTTGTGCCCGTGGTTTTTTCCCGAAAGGGTTTTTCCACGTTAAATCCTTGTGTCCACATTTATTTTTCTTTATCGTATTATTATTTTATTTTATTGTCGATATAATTTATTCATAACAAGTGGTATCAGAGCCACGTTGTTTTCTATACTCATTCTCAATTTTTTGAGTATTATATCGACATGACTACTTTGAAATACGATATTCCATTGTTGGATCGAGATACAAGATTTTCATTATGGCAAGTAAAAATGCGAGCTGTATTGGCTCAGTTGGACCTTGATGATGCTCTGTTAGGCCGAGACAAAATGCCTGCGTCTTGGACAGATGAAGAAAAGGATCGTAAAGATCGTAAGGCTCTCTCTCATATCCATCTTCATTTATCTAATAATATTTTGCAGGAAGTTTTGAAAGAAACTACTGCAGCCTCTTTATGGCTAAAATTAGAACAAATTTGCATGACCAAAGATCTCACAAGTAAGATGCACCTTAAACAAAAATTATTTTCGCTTAAGATGCAAGAAGGTGGATCATTGCTGGATCATCTTTCGACGTTTAAAGAGATCATCACTGATCTTGAAGCTATGGAGGTAAAATATGATGAAGAGGATTTGGGTTTAATTCTTTTATGTTCTTTGCCTAGTTCTTATTCAAACTTTAGAGATACCATATTATATAGTCGTGATACTTTAACACTTCAAGAAGTTTATGAAGCTTTGCATGCAAAAGAAAAGATGAAAGATATGGTATCCACTGAAGGTTCAAGTTCTAAAGGAGAAAGTCTAGCAGTTCGTGGCAGACCAACAGATAAGAATGATTCCAAAGGCAAGAACAAAAGGAATTCTAGAAGCAAATCTAGATCCAGACGTTCCAAGTCATGCAACTATTGCAAAAAGGAAGGACATGATATCTCTGAATGTTACAAGTTGAAGAACAAGGAGAAAAGAGCTTCTAATCAAAATCACAAACCAAATCAAGATGATGAAGGAAAAGCTACTTATGCTGCTGAAAATAATTCTAACGGTGATATTCTTGTAGCTTTTGCAGGAATCCTAAAAACCAATGATGAATGGATTCTTGACTCAGCTTGTACTTTTCATATGAGTCCAAACAGAAGCTGGTTTACGAATTATCAACCTATAGAAGGCGGCTCCGTATTGATGGGTGATAATGCACCATATAAAGTCACTGGAATTGGTTCCATTCAAATCAAGATGTTTGATGGTGTTGTCAGAACTTTGTCTGATGTTCGACACGTTCCAGGTTTGAAAAGAAACCTTATTTCTTTAAGTACTCTTGACCTTAAAGGGTACAAAAATTCCGGTGAAGGTGGAGTTTTAAAGGTTTCTAAAGGAGCTTTGATTGTGATGAAAGCTGATATTAAATCTGCAAACCTGTATCATCTACAAGGTAGTACAGTAACAGGTAATTCTAATGTTACTTCAAATTCATCTACTGATACTACTAACCTGTGGCATATGCGTCTTGGGCATATGAGTGAACTTGGTTTGACAGCATTAAGCAAAAGAGGATTGCTTGATGGCCAATGCGTTGGCAAACTGGAATTCTGTGAACATTGTATTTTTGGCAAACACAAGAGGGTGAAATTCAACACCTCAGTACATACTACAAAAGGCATTTTGGAGTATGTACATGCTGATTTATGGGGACCATCTCAAGAAGCATCACTAGGAGGTGCTCGTTATATGTTGACAATTATTGATGATTATTCAAGAAGAGTTTGGCCATATTTCTTGAAGCTTAAATCTGAAGCATTCTCTGCATTCAAAGAATGGAAAGTCATGGTGGAAAACCAGACCGGTAAGAAGGTCAAAAAGCTTCGCACAGATAATGGTATGGAGTTTTGTTCAAATGAATTTAATTCATATTGTAAACTAGAAGGAATTGTTAGACACTACACCGTTTCTCACACACCCCAACAAAATGGTGTAGCTGAACGTATGAACAGAACCATTATTTCAAAAGCCCGTTGTATGTTATCTAACGCAGGATTATCTAAGCGTTTTTGGGCAGAAGCTGCTTCTACTGCATGTTATTTAATTAACATGTCACCTTCTATTCCTCTTGATAAAAAGACTCCTATTGAGGTATGGTCTGGCTCCCCAGCAAACTATTCAGATTTAAGAATTTTTGGTTGCCCTGCTTATGCTCATGTTGATAATGGAAAATTAGAGCCTAGGGCAATTAAATGTATCTTTCTTGGTTACAAGTCTGGTGTGAAAGGATATAAGTTATGGTGTCCTGAAACTAAAAAGGTCGTGATTAGTAGAAATGTAGTATTTAATGAATCAGCTATGCTACATAAAGATTCTCCTACTAACATTCCTGTTGAGAGTTAACAAAAGACAAGTGTGCAGGTGGAGCAATCTATTGACTCAGAACATACACCAGAAAAAGAAAACTCTATTGATCAAAATCAATCAGTTGAGCAAGAGTCTTCTATTCCTACTCCTACTCACCAACCACAACGTTCTATAGCAACTGATAGACCTAGGAGGGTCATTCATCCTCCCAAGAGACTGATAGAAGAAGCAAACATTGCTGCTTATGCTTTAAACGTTGCTGAAGAAATTGAAGGTATTAAAGAACCTTCAACTTACACGAAAGCCATTACTTCAGAACATTGCAACAAATGGATAACTGCCATGCATGATGAAATGGAATCTCTTGAAAAGAATGGCACTTGGGAGTTGGTGAAATTACCAAAAGAAAATAAGCCTATCCGCTGCAAATGGATTTTCAAAAGAAAAGAAGGTATTACTCCTAATGAGGAAGCAAGATTTAAAGCAAGGTTAGTTGCTAAAGGCTATAGCCAAATTCCAGGCATTGATTTTACTGATGTCTTCTCTCCTGTTGTTAAGCATAGCTCAATTCGTACTTTACTTAGTATTGTTGCCATGCATAACTATGAGCTTGAGCAGTTAGATGTCAAAACTGCATTTTTACATGGTGAATTGGAGGAAGATATTTATATGGAGCAACCTGAAGGCTTCATTTTCCCTAGAAAAGAGAACTTAGTATGTAGATTGAAGAAATCTCTTTATGGGTTAAAGCAGTCCCCAAGGCAATGGTATAAGAGGTTTGACTCTTTTATGCTATCTCAGAATTTTAAAAGATCAGATTATGATAGTTGTGTTTATTTTAAGTTAGTCAATGGTTCATCAATATATCTGCTTCTTTATGTTGATGATATGTTAATTGCCGCAAAAGATAAACTAGAGATAGCAAAATTGAAAACACAACTAAGCAATGAGTTTGAAATAACGGACTTAGGTCCAGCCAAGAAAATTCTTGGTATGGAAATTACTCGTAACAGACAGCATGGAAAACTATACCTAAGTCAAAAGAGGTATATTGAGAAAGTTCTTCAAAGATTCAACATGCATAAAGCCAAGCCAGTGCATACTCCGTTAGCTGCACATTTCAAACTGTCTTCAGCATATTGTCCAAAGACAGATGATGAAATTAGCAACATGGCGAAAGTTCCGTATTCTAGTGCAGTTGGTTCTCTAATGTATGCCATGGTATGTTCTCGCCCTGATTTATCTCATGCTTTAAGTGTTGTTAGCAGATATATGGCTAACCCAGGAAAAGAGCATTGGAAAGCTGTTCAATGGATTCTTAGATATTTATGCGGTACTTCCAATGCATGTTTACAATTTGGAAGTTCTGGTGAAGGACTGGTGGGCTATGTAGATTCTGATTATGCTGGAGATTAGGACAAAAGAAGATCTTTGACTGGTTATGTCTTTACCATTGGTGGATGTGCTGTGAGTTGGAAGGCAAGTCTACAGACCACCGTTGCCTTATCCACAACTGAAGCAGAATACATGGCAATTTCTGAAGCTTGTAAGGAAGCTATTTGGTTAAGAAATTTATACGGTGAACTTTGTGGAGACACATCTCCCACAAAGATTTTTTGTGATAGTCAAAGTGCTATTTATCTCACAAAAGATCAAATGTTTCATGAGAGGACGAAACATATTGATGTACGTTATCACTTTATTCGAGATGTTATTTCCAAAGGTGATATTCGAGTTCAAAAAATTAGCACTCATGACAATCCGGCGGATATGATGACGAAGCCGGTTCCAGCAACTAAGTTTGAGCTTTGCTCAAGCTTGGTTGGTATGACAATCTAATTCCAAGGATTGTCGGCACACGATGATTTTAAAATGAGGAGTTCTACAAATGGAAATTTGTCTCAAGGTGGAGTTGTTTGATTACTTATTGCTTTTAAAGTCAAGGTGGAGATTGTGAATTATTTCCTTCAAAAGCAGAAGACAAATGAAATAATTCATGTGGGGCATAGTAATCAAATTCATGTAATCAAATTCAAATTGCAATCTTGCACGTGGAAACTTTTGACCAATGACTTTTCAATTACGGCAATTCGGCGCACGCAATTCATTTTCAACATTTACGGAAATGTTACGGCTGTTCATCCCTATATAAAGGGATGTTTATAGTTCAATCGAATTTGTCCAAAAACATTCATTTAAATTAAGTGTTATATATACATAGAAATATTTTGTGAGACTCTGTGTATTAAAAGAAAAGAGAGATATATATTTTTCAGTTCCAAACCTTGTAACCTCCTCATTTTTCTCATATAGTGATCATCATCGGTTGTGCCCGTGGTTTTTTCCCGAAAGGGTTTTTCCACGTTAAATCCTTGTGTCCACATTTATTTTTCTTTATCGTATTATTATTTTATTTTATTGTCGATATAATTTATTCATAACAGAATCAACGACATTATCAACGTCAACCTTGAAAATGAGAATCTTTTTCTTTACCTTCTTAGCCCATGAATAAAGCTCATTGAGAATGAAAAGTCATTCAAGAATTCTTCTACCACATCTGTAAGCTATTGCTCAAAGCTAACCACCTTCCTAACTACATTTTCTAATCTCAACGCAAGGACCTTAGAAAGAATCTTCTTCATGCAACCAATGAGGTTGACCGGCATATAATTTCTTAATGAAGGGGATCACTTACCTTGGGGATAAGCGAGGTGAATGAAGATGTACACCCCAACTAATTTAGGGTCACTTCAAAGTGCTTAATAAAGCCAACTACATAATGTTGGATTGTATCCCGGTAAGTTTTTATGGATTTGAAAGTGAAACCGTTTGGCCCACGGACTTTTCGCCGCCACAACTCCATACTGCATTCTTGATTTCACAAATACAGAATGGGCTTTCGAGGAACTCTCTATCAATGCAGAAGAAACACAAAACAACTTCTTTGACAAGGGACGAATTATTTTCCCATCTTTTATCTATCATGATGCCATTTATTTGATTGTTCTTTTTTCTCTGATTGACCAAACTGTGAAAACATTTGTTGATCTTGTCTGCATCTATACCCCACCTGGTTCGAGCACCACAACTTTTTTAGGTAAGTTTTTTAATATGGGCTAATGTCACCAAAACCCAACAAACTATTTCTTTTGATTTTAAATGGTTAACCATCACCCTGATGGCCTAGTGGATAAGGCTTTGGACTCTTTCTCTTCCCCCATAAAGAGGTTCCAAGTTCTAATCCCACTCACTCCCTTTCCCCATAAGGAGTGTTAGGTTTCAATCAGGGGATGGCCACTGGCCACCTCTCTACCCCCGTAGGTGATTGACCCGGACCACCCTGCTGCCAGGTGTGCGTAGGCCCCGAGGTTGCTTCATCAGGGTCATCCAAAGGATGGGTCGGGTGGGGTCCTCGGTTATCAAAAAAAAAATGGTCTCTAATATTTTTAGACATTCTAAGTCATTAAATGTTCGTTTTACATGTTAAAAAGGAGACTCAACACATTTTAGTAGGTTGCCTCTGTGAGGTGGCATCCATGTGGCGTTTAGTGGACTAAAGTGGTCTATGTGGCGCTAACATGGCCTCCACGTGAATTTTTCTATTAAAAGTTATTTTTTAATTTAAAAATTATTTTTAAATTTAATAAAGGGAATGTCACCAAATCCCAACTTAGGGTTCTTCACCACCATTCTTTCCGAAGAATGTGAAAGGAACCACCCGATAGAGAAAAACATCTCACACCCACTTGATCTCTTGACCACCAATGATCTAGAAATGAGCTCGCATACTCTCTTATTTACGACTCACCAAAGACCTCTACCCATCCATTGATGACATCAAGGTCGCTAAGAACAAATCGCCATCAAATTCATTACAGTATTTGATAAACATCAATCTCTTGATCACCGTAATTTGATGGGTTAAAGTCTAGGATAAACATCATCTCTTGATAAACATCCATCAATATCATTTGCAGAATTAGCGAGTTCACTCTGTGTCTGAGATGGCTTGCAAGTTCGACTGATTAGGGACTTTATCCCTTTGCAAGAATTAGAGATGACACTGTACAATTAGCAACTTTAATCCATTGGATTGTAACGTCGCAGATTTTATAGTAATTTTAAATTAAAAAACAATTTCAATAAGAACAAATCATATTATTTAATATTTTTCAAAACTAACATAAATAATTTATTTTAAAAATATTCCATTTTCAAATATAAGTTGTAAACCAGCGGATGTCACAATCTACTAGAAATCAAAGCAACACATAATCTCTAACAAAAGCTACACCAGTATGTACAAGCTACGCCTTGCCATTACCCACACCCGAAGAACCTAGAATAGTGATTATACAGGGAAAAGGTAATCACACAGCTTAGTGAGTTCCAACACATACAAACACAACCACATAACATAGTATAAAATAAACATACACTCTACTCAGCCAGAAAGGCTTAACTACAAAGCACATAAGCTTAACCGCCACTTCTTTAACATCTTAACGTTGTTTTACAACGTTCTACTAATACTTGCCACCAATATAGTGCAATTTTTACTAAGGAAAAATGGCAAGGAAAAAATGGGTAATAACTCTACCTTACTATATTCCACCCATTGACTAACTCTGAAGACAGTACACGTTAGTCACTTTCTACCAACAACAGTTGTCCCACTCTTATCTTGACCCTCACCATTGTGTGGTCTACCGGTCACCTTTCTAGTCACCGGCTCTAGCTAAATATTATTTATTTCGAGAAATAACTTACATATCTTATCTATAACCGCCGTCCACAATTCCCGTAGACATTCTACTACTTTCCTTCTTTCTCTATTCATCGAGCCTCAAGACGGCTCGTCTGCTTTTCCATGTACACCTACAACAATAGGTATTAATTTACTTACAACATCAAAATCATTACCCGCAAGCCACTAGCCCTTCTTTATACCGAGTCTTAAAACAAACCCGACAACCATTCGGGCTCTCAGCCCTGAACTTCGAAAATCGGATTACTCTGAGTAATTCACATACTTCAAAATTCAACAATAATCGGGTCATATATATAACACACATGTATATATACACCTAATTTAACAACACAATTTACTATTTCTTAGGGTTTAAGTCTAGGAATCTACTCTACAGACACCTAGTTCACTTAAACCACGGCTGTGATACCAACTTGTAGCGCCCAGTTTCAGCACAGAGAATACCCAAAAAAATTTCGCATTTATAACATAAATAGTATATTTGGATACTCGTGTGCTCTGGATACTACAAGAAGTTATCACTAAGAATCGTCCCACAATCCGAGCCGGGCGCTACAACTTCTAACTTGCACACAACACAACACACACATGTAAGCTACAAAGCTTAGTGAGCAACAATACAATGGCATGAATAACTTGTTTACAATGTAATACATTACCCAACTCGTGGGTATAGTTATTCTCTGCAACAACTTATAAGTAATGGTTAATATAAACATGTCAAACCAACTATAATTCGTTATCAATAACTACAAGTACTCTTTATGTAGTTACACAGGTATCTCTCGATACCTAAGCTACTAAATACACAAGCATGGCGTATTACAAGTAACACAAGTATACACCTAACTGACAACTCGGTACCACTACACGGTACCCTGCCACACTGATTTCCAACATGGAATCCTCCATTCTACGACCTTTCTGATCGTAAGCCATAATGACTTTATATCTATCTTCTCCTCAACCTCTACGATTTCGAGTCATTAAGATTCACCACTACCCCAATTGTAGTATGAGCACAAAAGCTCTAACCACATATGTTAGGCAATTAAGCCCAACCTCCTAGTCATGAAGGCCGTATAATTTGGATATAAAATCCAATCTCCTAGCCACAAAGGTCGTATATTTGGATACTGAGTCCAATCTCCTAGCCATAGCCACAGAGGCCGTATAGCCACAAAAGGCGTATATTTAGACACTGAGTCCAATCTTCTAGCCATAGAGACCATATATTTGGACACCGAGTCCAATCTCCTAGCCATAGAGGCCATATATTTGGACACTAGGTCCAATCCCTAGCCACAGAAGCCGTATATTTGGAACTGTACAGATCCTCACGTGACCACTAAGGTCTGCATGAACCATACAAGTTCTCACAATATATATTGGGTAATCACACCCCATCACTTGCCCACAAAGGCTTAACATTATGACTATGAAGTATTCGTACACAACAGTCATACAACAACTCCCCACACTTCTAACCATATACCTTTCTACTTAATGGCACGAAATCACAAGACGTCTATCACGTGAACGTCCAACTTATTCCAGGTAGCATGTAAAGTACTCGTTATACATCTAGTTAACTCTAGAGTATTATCTTGTATATAACTACAAAACGTACCTATAATAACAAGTTATCTCTAATACATGGTATTCCTGGATTACATAGTATTCATACATAGTAATCTCTACATACTTGTGAATCAACTAGCATCACATACACACAACATCATCCTATATATATATATATATATATATATATATATATATATATATATATATATATATATAAATCATATATATCCATCATGTACACTTCTCCATGGTTGCTAACTACTTGGTAAGCAAACCACTAATATCATAGTTGTACCTATTCACAAAGTACTCATCTTGTGATATATAAACCTCACTTCAAGTGAATTCGAGATTCTCATCTCAATGCCAGTTACTAAACATTGTAACCACAAACTTCTAGCATACATAACCACAATTGATTCTCTATGTATCTACATAGTACACGTAATCTACTACATGTATTATCAGCAATTAAGCATACTTGTAAGAACCCATAAAATAACAATAAAAAGTTATAATATTAGTATATGTGAAGTTTGGATTTGTAATGTGTGGATAGTGAAATTTAGCCAAAAAGGGCAAAATGGTCATTTGACATGGAAATGATCATTTTGTTAAGAAAAAGTAATGTGGGGTTAAGTTGGTAACTAATGGAACTTGGTTTGCAAAATTATGAGCCATGGGATTATTTTTGAACAAAAGATAGAAGTAATGGGACTAAAGTGTAAATATTATGAGCCATGGGATTATTTTCGAAATGATTTTAAATACTAAAGTCTAGAAACAGTTTTGAAAGTAGCTTTAAATATAAGCTAAGTGTCTTAAAGCAGATTTTTAAAGAAGTTTAGTTTATAAAGCTATTTTGAAGGAAGCTCTATATGTGAGCTAAAGATGTTAAAGTTAGTTTTTAAAGTATTTAAATTGTGAGTAAAAGAGTTTATGATTTTGAGTTTGTTATGAGTTGTGTCCCAGTTTGACCAATTTGAGATGAAGTGAAGAAGATAATGAGATATGAAAATAAATAAAGAAAGTAATAAGAGTCAGTTGTCCGGACTAAGATCACCCATATAATCGGGAGATCAGAAGACACTATTGGGATGGTACCTTCCGTCGCGAAGTAGTTGCCTAGCTTAGCATAACCTTATGGTTGGATTTGTTCCAAACCATCAAGGGGACACAGAAGTAGCACAACCTTATGGGTAGATCTGTTCCGTCCCGTGAAGGGGAGTTGGTAAAATAAATTAAACTAATTCATAAGTTTCAGTTGGTCTTGAGAAATGAGAAAAGAACAGTTTTAAGAGTTATTTATGAAAAAGAGTTTTAAGCAGTTTTGAGATTTATTATGAAAATCAGTTTTGAGTATTCTACTTGTTTTGAATTACAAGTTTTGATCAAGAAAGTTTTGGGTCTAAAACCCATATTACTCACGAGGCTTTATGTCTCACGTATTATTTTTAAATGCTATGTACTTAGGTGAGACGAGAAGGAGCTGAAGTTGGGACCTATGTAAAATACAGCTAAGTTTAAATTATGGCTTTTGAGTTCAGTCTGTAATACCCCTTATGAATATGTTTGTAAAAAAAAATTAAGTGACTTTCTAATAGTCACATGTTGTATAATAGTTTGTGTTATAAAACGTATCAAATTATGGTTTCGAGAAAGGGGTGTTACAATTTTGGTATCAGAGCCATAGTTTAAGTGAATTAGGTTGGAATACCATCCTAGGCTTAAACTAGCAAGAGTAATAGTAAAGGTTCCTTACTAATGTAAAGGTAGACCTAGACTTATAGAAGTTATAGAGTGAGTATGACTGCTGCAATAGTGCAGTCAAGATAGGGAGATAACATGCTATCGCTTACAATTTAATATATATAGAAACGTGTATTAAATTGAGATTTTGTTATTCATATAGTAATGGGAGGAGAAGGACAGATACCTCTAGATGATGGGGTGCAGGTAGTCACACTTCATTATGAGGAAGTGGACCCGCCACTGTTAATGAAAATGTGGGACCCGAGCCAAACCCACAACCATGACCCGTCACAATGGAAGCTATTCAAAATCTTATTGATAGCTTACGAAATGAGTTGAAAGGAGATGTGAATCGAATTATTGATAGTCGAATGGGTGAATCTAGTTCCCATTCCTCCCAGGAAGTTTCCAAAAAGACAACATATGATAATACTTCCAAAGGAGAAGCTAGTGAGAGAACCAAGAAGAATGAGAAGGGTTGTTCTTTCAAGTCCTTTATGGCTTGTAAACCGCCAGATTAGAATATCATGGCAGTTTTGAGCAAAAGGTGACTATGTGGTGGATTCGGGAGACTGAACAAGTAATGCAAGCTAGCAAGTGTAGTGAAGAAGACCAAGTCAACTATGCCTCCCAATTGCTAAAAGATGATGCTCTGGTATGGTGGGACACCAAGAATGAAAGCCTGGGAAAGAATGTCATTTATAGCTGGTCGTGGGCCGAATTTATCTCTTTCCTTAAGGATAAATTTTGTCCCAAAAGAGATTTGGAAAAGATGAATGAAGATTTTCTAGTGTTGAAGAAAGGAGACTTATCGGTTGATGAGTACACGAAGAAGTTCTGTGATATGCTGCCTTTTGTGGGAGGATCTTATCCCACTGAGCGTGCCCAAATTAACCGCTATGTTCGGGGGTTACCGTGGAACTATGAATTGGAAGTAAAGAAAGCTGAAACATTAGACGATGCCATTAGTGCAGCCCGTAATGTAGAAGATGTGGGAAAGCGTCGGAATGACGAACGACCTAATTTCAGTGATAAAAGAAAGTCAGTAAGCAGTAGCGGAAACTCAAAGAAGAAAGGAAAGTTTAGCTCAAGCCAGGCTAAACGAGGAAGCATAAAGAAGTGTGATAAGTGTGGAAGAGAACACAGTGGTGAATGTCGTGCGGGGTCTAATGCCTGTTTTAATTGTGGCAGATTTGGTCACAAGATGAAAGATTACAAGGCAAAGAAAGCTAGCGAGGTGGAATGTTTTTCGTGTCACCAAATTGGGCATTATGGTTTCAATTGACCAAACAAAGGAGGCGAGACAGTGATATCCACAGCCCAGAAGAAGACGGAGCCACAGAAAGTGAAGACCCGAGCTTTTCAGATCACTCGAGAGGAAGCAAAGGAGACGCATGATGTTGTCCCAGGTATACTGCTGGTTAATTTGATACATGCGTATGTGTTATTTGATTCTGGTTCTACGTACTCGTTTGTGTCCCACAAATTTGGGGCGAGATTGAGTGTACCATTAGAATTGCTAGATGTAGTCTTTGAAGTGGAAGTGGCAGACGGAAAGTTTGTTGAAGTTCAGCATATGTACCGGGATTGTGAACTTGATATCAATGGCAAGAAGTTCCGACTTAACCTTATTCCCATTGGAATTAAGTCTTTTGATGTGGTAATTGGAATGGATTGCCTTGGTGCCAATGATGCAAAGATAGCCTGCGGGCAAAAGAGGGTGTCTGTTAAGACCCTAGGTACTAAAGTGTATGTGTATGGAGAAAGAAGAAAGCATGTGCCGAGCCTTATTAGTATGGCAAAAGCCCGAAGATATCTTATTAAGGGTTGTTTATCCTTCTTGGCTTATGTGATGACTGAAGATAAAACAAAGAAGACTTATAAAGATATTGAAGTAGTGCATGAATTTCCAGAAGTTTTTCCAGATGAGCTACCTGGCTTGCCACCTGAAAGGCAAGTTGAGTTCCGGATAGATCTTGTTCCGGGAGCTTCCCCGATAGCACGAGCACCGTACCGATTAGCACCAACCGAAATGCGAGAATTAATGTCCCAGTTACAAGAGTTACTTGATAAAGGCTTTATTAGGCCTAGTTCTTCTCCATGGGGTGCTCCAGTTCTATTTGTGAAGAAGAAAGATGGGTCAATACGTATGTACATTGATTATAGAGAACTTAACAAGATTACTATCAAGAACCGTTACCCGTTGCCCAGAAAAGATGACTTATTTGCTCAGTTGCAGGGTGCAGATTACTTCTCGAAAATTGATTTGAGATCTGGTTATCACCAAGTTAGGGTGAAAGAGAGTGATGTTGAGAAGACAGCATTTCGAACTCGATATGGGCATTATGAGTTTCTAGTGATGCCATTTGGTCTTACTAATGCACCAGCTGTTTTCATGGACCTAATGAATCGGATTTGTAAACCATTCTTAGATCGATTCGTTATTGTGTTCATAGATGATATCCTTATCTATTCAAAGAACAAATATGATCATGCGCGCCACTTACAGGCGGTGCTTGAAACTTTGAAGCGAGAACAATTGTATGCAAAGTTTTCCAAATGTGAATTTTGGATGCGAGAGGTGCAGTTCCTTGGACATGTTGTTTCCATCCAAGGTATAAAAGTCGACCCGTCAAAGGTTGAAGCAGTGATGAAATGGGAACCTCCCAAAACGCCAACTAAAGTCAGAAGTTTTCTCGGACTTGCCGGGTATTACCAGATATTTATTCAAGATTTCTCCCGTATAGTCGTGCCACTTACATGACTAACCCGAAAAGAAGGGAAATTCAGATGGCAAGAAGAGCAAGAAAAAGCATTTGCTACCTTAAAGGAGAAGTTGTGTAACGCGCCTGTTCTCACGTTACCAGATGGAACGGAAGACTTTGAAGTATACAGTGATGCCTCACATCAGGGGCTTGGCTGTGTATTGATGCAGAGGGGGAAGGTTATAGCATACGCCTCCCGATAGTTGAAAGATCCAGAAATGAAGTACACTACTCATGACTTAGAGCTTGCAGCAATTGTATTCGCATTAAAGATTTGGAGACATTATTTGTATGGTACAAAATGCAAGCTATTTACTGATCATAAGAGTTTGCAGTATGTGTTCACTCAAAAAGAACTCAACATGAGACAGAGCAGATGGCTTGAGTTGATCAGTGATTATGATTGCGAGATCATATACCATCCTGGTAAAGCAAACATTGTAGCAGATGCACTAAGTAGAAAAGCGCCCGAGAAAAGAATCAAGGCAAGATCGATGAGGATAGAACTTGTATCCAGTATTATAGAGCAGATTAAAGTGGCCTAACATAAAGTTGAAGAAAGTGGAGATTTGAAAGATGAGAAGCTAGGAAAAGACATGCTGTTTGAAACGAATATTCAAGGATTGAAAACTTTCAGAAACCGTATTTGGGTGCCAAAAACTGGAGGTTTGAGGAAGCTGATTTTAGAAGAGTCGCATAAGTCCCAGTATTCGATACATCCAGGGAGTACCAAGACTTATCAAGATCTTAAAAGACAGTATTGGTGGCCTGGAATGAAGAAGAGGATAGCTAAGTACATATCCAAGTGTGTCATTTGTGCACAAGTCAAGGCGGAACACCAAGACCCGCATGGAGATGCTCAGTCATTGCATATTCCAGCAGGAAAATGGGAAGATGTAACCATGGATTTTATTGTTGGGTTGCCAAGAACGAGAAGGGGATACGATTGCATATGGGTTATTGTGGATCGGTTGACCAAGTGTGCGTTGTTTCTAGCCATAAAAGAAACCACTCCATTGGAAAAGTTAGCTCAATTGTACATAGATGAAGTGTTAAGGCGCTATGGTGCACCGTTGTCCATTGTCTCAGATAGAGACCCAAGATTTACTTCTAACTTTTGGAGAGCTTTACAAGAGAAAATGGGGACAAAAATCCAGTTAAGTACAGCGTATCATCCACAAACGGATGGTCAGAGTGAGCGAACAATTCAGATAGTAGAAGACATGTTGCGATCGTGTGTGATGGATTTTGGAGGCAGTTGGGATGAACATTTGCCTTTGGTAGAGTTTGCGTATAACAACAGCTACCATTCTAGCATTAAAATGCCACCTTTCGAGGCATTGTATGGTAGAAAATGTAGAACTCCTCTATGCTGGCTGGAGGCAGGCGAGACTAAACTTACAGGACCCGACATTGTAAGAGTGACCAATGAGAAGATTGGAGTAATCCAATCTAATATGAAAGCAGCACAAGATAGACAGAAGAGTTACTCGAATTTGAAGAAAAGACCGTATGATTTGCAAGAAGGTGATCTCGTAATGATAAAAGTGTCGCCATGGAAGGGTGTAGTCAGATTTGGTAAAAAAGGGAAGTTGAGTCCAAGATATATCGGACCTTTTAGAATTCTGAAAAGGATTGGATTTCAAGCATTCAAATTAGAGCTACCACCAGAACTCAGCGGAGTACATGATACATTTCATGTATGTTATCTGAAGAAGTACTTTGGAAAAGAAGAGTTAGTTATACCGTATGCAGACTTGAGAGTGGAGACTCCTAATAAGTTGATTGAAGAACCTGAAGTGATTCTAGAAATGCATACTAAGAAGCTGAGGAACAAGGAAATTGATCTTGTACTAGTCAAATGGAAGCATCCGTTGGGGTCAAACCTAACTTGGGAGACATTGGAAGAAATGAAGAGAAAGTATCCAGATTTCATGGATTACGAAAAGATTCCGAGGACGGAATCCGCTTAAGGAGGGGTGACTGTTAGAACCCGTAAAATAACAATAAAAAGTTATAATATTAGTTTATGTGAAGTTTGGATTTGTAATGTGTGGATAGTGAAATTTAGCCGAAAAGGGCAAAATGGTCATTTGACATGAAAATGATCATTTTGTTAAGAAAATGTAATGTGAGGTTAAGTTGGTAACTAATGGAACTTGGTTTGCAAAATTATGAGCCATGGGATTATTTTTGAACAAAAGATAGAAGTAAAGGGACTAAAGTGTAAATATTCTATAAAAACTAAATATAAATATGAGAGTTATCTAACTCTCATTTCCAGAAATCAGTAGAGTCTTCTGGAGAGAGCTAGAGAGCTGGGGAGACACGAGAGATTTCAAGATCACGAAGAGTTGTAAGATCAAGTTCCAAGAATTGAAAATTTTAAGCTTCAAAAGGTAAGAGATTTTATGTTCTAAGCTTAGTTCATCCAAGTTCTTGAACGGGAATCGTGCACTTAATTTCTGATTTTACAGAAATCATGATTCCAATGAAATCATACAAATCATCTTGTTCAAAATCATCAAGTAAACATGTTCTAATTAGTGAATATGTTGAAAGTCAAGAAAATGATGAATTTTGTTCAAGAACTCTAAGTCACGGGTTTGTATGATCAAGTGGTTTTGATGAGTCTAATGTGTTAGAAATGATGAAAGAAACTAGTAGTAGTTATTAATTTGATGGAATTGAAGTTTTGATGCAAAAATGGTGAAATGGGTTTTTAGCTCAAGAACCCTAGAAATGGGTTTGTGAGATGAAACTGATTTCAAATGGTTCCAATGGTTTTGTTAAATCAAACATGTCATAAAAGATGTAAGAAATCAGTTCATATGCTTGAAAATCCATTAAATGAGTTTTTGGTGAAAAATGGTTATTTCGGAAGGATTTCAAATAAATGAAGAAGATTTGATGATTTGATGGTGTAAAAATTAAGTATAAGTTGGTATTTAGGGCCTAGAAATGAGCCTAAAGTGATTAAGTCATGCATTATGAGCTTAATGAGGGGAATAGTGAAACTGCAGTTGGAAAAATCGTCAAGAATAGCATTGTACTTTACGATCGCGACGCGACGACCAAAAGGTCGCGACGCGACCTCGCGGCAGAAACGTGAGTACTGTAGCAGTCAGTAGCCAATCTTCAAGAAATGTTTTTTATGCTTTGATTTTTGGAACTTGGGGTTAGGCTTATCCGTTTAACCTCAAATTTTAAACATAGGTCCGTTATGGTCCAAAACTTCATGGAAAGTTATCGAAATCGAAATACGACTTCCCGAGGGTACTGTAGTAAAATACGCGTATTTCGGGAAAAATTATAAATTTGTTTATTGAAGATTATGGTTTAGTTGTGACCCGTAGTTATGTTATACGGGGCTCTTGTGTAGTAGAGTCGATGATGTCACTTGTTAACACCTTATTTTATATATATATATATATATATATATATATATATATATATATATATATATATATATATATATATATATATATATATATATATATATATATAGGTGGTGGTTCAAATACAATTGAGCACGGGAAAGGAAAAGGTGTGAAAGAACCGTAGTGATCCGTAGCCAAATCAATGTGAGTATGTGTGGATTTTTCTAGTACATATCAAAATGATGTTTTTCAGAAAATAAGATTTCCAAATGATTTTAAATACTAAAGTCTAGAAACAGTTTTGAAAGTAGCTTTACATATGAGCTAAGTGTTTTAAAGCAGATTTTTAAAGAAGTTTAGTTTATAAAGCTATTTTGAAGGAAGCTCTATATGTGAGCTAAAGATGTTAAAGTTAGTTTTTAAAGTATTTTAATTGTGAGTAAAAGAGTTTATGAGTTTGAGTTTGTTATGAATTGTGTCCCAGTTTGACCAATTTGAGATGAAGTGAAGAAGATAATGAGATATGAAAATAAATAAAGAAAGTAATAAGAGTCAGTTGTCCGGACTAGGATCACCCACATAATCGGGAGATCAGAAGACACTACTGGGATGGTACCTCCCGTCGCGAAGTAGTTGTCTAGCTTAGCATAACCTTATGGTTGGATTTGTTCCAAGCCATAAAGGGGAGACAGAAGTAGCACAACCTTACGGGTGGATCTGTTCCGTCCCGTGAAGGGGAGTTGGTAAAATGAATTAAACTAATTCATAAGTTTCAGTTGGTCTTGAGAAATGAGAAAAGAACAGTTTTAAGAGTTATTTATGAAAAAGAGTTTTGAGTAGTTTTGAGATTTATTATGAAAATCAATTTTGGGTATTCTACTTGTTTTGAATTACAAGTTTTGATCAAGAAAGTTTTGGGTCTAAAACCCATATTACTCACTAGGCTTTATGTCTCACGTATTATTTTTAAATGCTATGTACTTATGTGAGACGAGCAGGAGCTGAAGTTGGGACCTATGTAAAATACAGCTAAGTTTAAATTATGGCTTTTGAGTTCAGTCTGTAATACCCCTTATGAATATGTTTGTAAAAAAAAATTAAGTGACTTTCTAATAGTCACATGTTGTATAATAGTTTGTGTTATAAAACGTATCAAATTATGGTTTCGAGAAAGGGGTGTTACAATACTTAACACATATAACATGTTACAACTAACATGTAGGTAGAATTACTCACCTGGATATAGTAGCTTTACCCTGTTCCAGATGGTACAAATGGTAGGCCAAAGTGTCTTCTCACCACTTTCAGCACCTACACCTTACCACATAAACACCACACACACATGTGAATACCTTGTATTCACTTGCTATAGTTCTAGTCACTCAACTATAGCTTATTTCACACTTAGGGTTTGAATTACAACCCAAGTACGCATCCAATTCAAGAATTACATGCTACAACTTCCATAGTTGCAGGTGGGTTACTGTAACCTAGCCTTTCCAAGCTCAATCAAGCTCTAATTTCAAGCAAAAACATGAAATCATACCTCTTGGATGCAAAGTATCACATTTTACTTCAAATCCTCAAGCATTTTACTTCCAATTCGATCTATGGAGTTCCTGAGGGTTTTTCTAGTGTTTTGAGAAGTTTATGTTCGAAAGTTTTCTGCCCAAATGAAAGGAAAAACGCACTTTAAAAAGTGCATCCACGACATTAGCTGTCACCGCTAATATCAATATTGGCGCCGCTAATATCGCCTGCACGACCCGTGTGAAGCCACTGCTTGCCCAGTTCCAATTTAACACGACCCGTGTTATCCAACACGACCCGTGTAAGTCCAAAACAGTCTCGGACAGTGCTTTTAAGCCTTTTACACGACCCGTGTGATGCCACACGACCCATGTAACCTCTTTTTGACATTTTTCAACTTAAAACTTCATCCAAAAGGGTTTCTAAACACCCTAACACATATGACAACATGGTTAATCTTAATTACACTAAGATTAACACATAAACACTTACCAAAATGGAACATGGTGTTACAGTCGAGCCACCCTATATTGCTCAGTACGTCGACACACCCTTTATTGCTCAATGCGTCAAGCCACCCTATATTGCCTATAGTGTCGAGCCACCTTATATTGCTCAGTACGTCGAGCCAACATATATTGCTCAGTACGTTGAGTCCATAATGTCTACATACTTGACCTAGACCCGTGTACTACTAACTACACACCAATACGTCAACACATACTAGACATCTAAATGGTATGGTACTACCCACACACGTCCTATAAGCACACACGAGCTACAGTAAAGCAAATATAAGATCTAGACAATGTAGTGAGAAACTCACCTCGAAAACGGAACTGTAGAAATATGCACAGTGACTCTACGGGTCCCACCAAGCTCCAATTGCACACCTTATACTCCTATAAGGTATATAAAGTTACTACCAAGTATACTAGCTCAACCTTACTATAAACAACTACTAGTAGTATTACTTTTATTATAAGACTTATAATTCAGCTTTTAACCCAAACCAAGGATTCTGATCATACCTATTTTGGTCCATCCTAAACCCAACAAATCTAAGATAATTTTGAACATTCACTTAGGTCATATTTTTAGGATTCCAAGGATATAAGGCGCTCACTCTAACTATTTTCTTCTATTTTTTATGAATTAATCAAAATTACGTATCTAATTGAGCCCCGAGTGATTGAAGCGTACCCTTTTCGCCTTTTCAGTTCCTTGGAGCGATTTCTGTAGAATTTACCATGCTTTATTTGATGTCTTTGTATCTGAGATTTTTTGAAGGTTGATTCGTCAACACCTTGAAAAATTAAGAACAAAGCTTTCTTATCTCTTTTCTGTGACTCCTTTAACTTTGTCTTTTGAGCATCTGTTAAAGCTGCTTCAGTAGCTACATCTATAGGCTCTACGTACCCATCTTCAACAATATCCCAAATATCTTGAGAACCGAGTAATACCTTCATTTGAATACTCCAGTTCCCGTAATTTGTGGCTGTCAATTTTAGGATTTGCGGTTGAATCATGTTCGACAATGTTTTGTCTTTGAAACGTTGAACAAAACCTCGACTCTGATACCACTTGTTGGAATTATAAAATGTAGACGGTAACCAATTTGTAAGATTGCTTCACAAGCTTTGTACACTAAAAAACAACTTCGTTTTTTTAAAGGAGAGCTGTTGCTTTGTTTTTTTTCACTTACTTCACTCTTCATATTTTTTTACATTACAAACACTAAGTTCTTTATATTGGAAAACAAAAACTAAATACTTAATATTAAAGTAAAGTTCTTTATATTGAAAAACAAAAACTAAATACTTAATATTGAAGTAAATTTAATAGCCAATAATACTTCAAGACTAAGAAAGCTTGGTGACTAAGAACAAACTAAATTCTTAACATTGAAGTAAACTTAATAAACTAAGAATACTTATGACTAAGCAAATTGTGTTCACACCATTTATCTTCCAAAAACTTCCATGTGTCCTTAATAGCAACAATTAGTGACTTTCATTTTCAGCCTATTTTCTTTTTTTGTTAACTTTTATTGTTTTCAATTTTGGTTCCCTGGATGACTTTTCTTTGACTCATGTTCGCCGACATATCATAAAACAGAGAACACGAGCAACGCTCCGGCACAACCTCCGATGATGGTGGGATACAACCGAGTTCTCTTTTTGTTATCGTCACCAAGAGATGCCGGTGGTAGCGGTGGCGGTGTAGGGTGGAGCTCCGGGTTAGGGCTAGCGAGACTACCCGCCATGCTGATTTTGAAAACTTCCAAACCGTTCAAAAACGCATCAGCGTATTCTTGTGAAAGATCATGGTTCGGACCCATTGCCAGCCATAAATCTTGCTTTCTTCCACTACGATCTAGATCATTCACAAAAACAATATAATCCCTAAACACAGGAAGTCCGGTAGCTCGAGTCCAAAAAAGCACATCCGCGTACTCTTCAGCCGTTTGATTATTAATAAAAACCTTAAATACCACATCCCCTGGTTTCTTGTATTGCGTTATAATATTACAAAAGTGGAGTCTCATCTTGTAATAAAACCCGGAATCAACACGAAAAAGCCACGTCAGATTATAACTACCAGACAAAACACCCATGCTTCTTTGAGTACCGTAAACCAACTCCGGTGCTGTGTAATTCGGTGTGGCATCAGTGTAGACAATCGGAGTCTGGTTAACCGGCGTTAACCCAGTTGCTAATACTGGGAACACGTATCGATCATCCGGTTCCCACGATCGATACATCCCGGTATCATTGGTGGGAGAAATTTGTCTCCCACCAAAGTTTAACCGGTACAAATTCTCGAGAGCACTGTCTTCCGCGATCATGGGTACCGTATTTTGACCGACGTATTTCAAACTTTTTGATTTATGATACAAATTTTCGGGCAACGAAACGATTTCGATTCCGTTAATGAAGGCGTATGAGTTAGGGGAGGGGGTGAAAGTGACATTTAATGTTTGGGTATCGTTTATGTAAATAACAAATTCTTTTACAAAGTGGGGAACCGGGGGACTACCTTGTAGGATATTTCCTAGATAAGATGCGGTTAGGAAAGCACTGAAGTTGGATATGAGAGAGTAACCGTTGGATGATAATGAGAAGAAAGATTGTTTCGCGTTGTGGTGGGAGTAGGTGGCGGGGTAGAAATAGAGACGGAGGAATTTGGGCCCGGAGGTCACCGGAAAAGTGTAGGTGAATGATGAAGTGTTGAAGATTAGGGCGATGGAGTACGGGATTTCCGGAACAGAAGAATCGCGGTTGTCCGGGGTGGAGGTGAATGACGTGGTAGAGGGTAAGAATGTGGAGCGTTCATCGGTGTCCCATTTCCGGCCAGAAGTGGCGGTTCCGCCACCGCAGTTGAGGAGGAAGTAGTCGGTAGGTGTGTATGGTTTGGCGGCGGTGGTGGTGGAAAAGAGGAGGAAAGTAAAGAGCGGTAAAGGGAAGGTGTGCATGGTAGTTGATAACGTTGGTTGTATGCTACGTGAGGTCTCTTTGTTAGTGCTCTTTTTATAAATTATAAAAGTAGTTATAAATAAGGGTATACAGTTAAAACTTAAAAGGGTTGTTTTCTAGACTTTAAAAAGTCTTGGTCACTAGCCATTAGGAATCATTTTGCACCATGCGTAACGTGCTTATTAGATATTTAGGGTGCGTTTGGTTGCGGAAAAGTGTTTTCTGTTTTCCATTTTCATTTTCAGAAAAACGGAGTGGAGTTTTTGTTTTCATTTTCAGTAGAAAACGCAATCTAATTGAGTTTTCGTTTTCCGTTTTAGAAAATTAGAAAACGCGTTTGGATATATATTTTTTGTAAGTTTTTATTTTCTATTTTTTTACTTCAAAATAATACAAAATAACACATATTTATAAACCTACCCCACCCCACCCCAATCCCACCACCCACCCCACCCTACCACCACCCACCCCACCCCTACCCCACCCCCACCCCTACCTTCACCAACCACCCAACCTACCCTATCCCACCCCAACCCTACCACACCCACCCCTACCCACCCTACCACCATACCCTACCCACCTCACCCCACCCACCCATCGCCTACCCTCACCCACCCACCCTACCCCACCCCACCCACCTCCTACCCACCCACCCACCTCCATCCACCCCCACCCACCCCTACCTTACCCACCCACCCCACCCCTACCCTGTAACGACCCAAAAATCTCGAAGTAATGAAAATATGATTTTTGGGGATAATATGTAATGAAATAAAATTTGTAACACCAAATACTTGTGATAAGTATTTGAAAGTTAATTCTAGTAAAAAGGGTAATTTGGTCATTTTACCATAAAAGGGTAATTTGGTCATTTGACCATGTGAATGACCAAATATGTAAAAAAATATTGTTTGCTTGTGCCAAAAATATAAGAAAATAAAGTTTTATGTGATAATATGTGATAAAAGTGCCAAAAGTTCAAGAAATGGAACTAGAGGGGCCAAGGTACCATTTCTTGAAACTAGAGAAGTATAAATAGATGTGAACACTCCCAAAATATCTCATTGTTAACGGGAGCAGCAGGTGGAGAGGGAGAGATCACAAATTCTTCATGATCTTGAAGAATTGGAGTTTGATTTGGAAGGAGCAAGCAAAGAAAAGAAGATTTCTAAGTAAATAGAGGTAAGACATCAAGTTTATGAACTTGTTCTTAACATCTTCTTCCCGATTCAAAAACTGAAATCTGAAAGTTGTTATATATGAAAGGGTTCTAATCATTTCTCCCATCTATTAATGATCAAACCTCAAGTAGACACACCTAATTCAAGAGGTGTTGTTGAAATCATGGAAAAATCCAATTTTTGGCTCAAGAACCCTAGTTCACGGGTCCTTGTGATCAAAGATGGTTTTAATGCTTTTTATGAAGTTCAATATACTATAAAAGATGGAAGAAATCATTCGTAATAGATAGCTTGAAGAAATTTCAGTTTTTGGACCAAAAATGTCAAAAACAGGATTTCTATGATTTGTCAAGGATTAGAATGATTATATGGGTTAAAACCTGATGTAAATTGAAGGTTTTGGTCATGGAATGATATATATTGATTAACTTAAGTATTAAGGACTTAATAGACGAAAACAGTGAGCTGTAGAGCAAAAATCTGGCAAAATCTCGCACCTGCAGCACAGGCACAAGTCTTTTTGCACTACCATTGGCACGAGTCGTGCCATCCTGTAGAAGCTAAAAATAGCATTTTACTATGAGCACGAGTCGTGCTCTTTCATGCACAAAATGTGCACGAGTCGTGCTCCAAGTCAGTAGCAAAATGAAGTTGCAATTTGATGCTAGGCCTATCCATTTGATGTCCAATTGATACTATAAGGTTAATATGATATGAAAACATGAAAAATAATGTTAAATTGGGTATATGACTTCCCAATGATACAATAGGCAATATTATACCATGTAATTGATAACTGAAAGTAACAAAGAAGTGGATAAGTTACGTAATGAATGTCACAACCATATTGTGATATGAGTCTAGTAAGATATGAAGTCAGTGACCTTTACATGCTGTTAAAGTATAACATATTATTAATAAAATGTGAATAAACTCCTTAGGTACTTAAGGAGTAAAAGACCAATGAATACGAGGGACGAAAAAAGGGATAGTTCTAGTTAGACTTCTCTAACTAGTCAAGGTGAGTACATGCAGTATTTTTACCCATTTTGGGGTACATGGCAAGTAAGTATATCAAGAATTCTTATAAGATTTCTATATGTGAAATTATATGCAAGAGTATTACTTCTAACTTGTTATGCAAGTATAATGCTATATTAGAAGTTATATTTTTGGACTACAAATCAAATTATGTGAAAGTAAGTTTTGGCCTATGAGCCAATTATATGAAAGTATGTTTTGGGTATAAACCATATATGTTTTCAAATATGAATGGACATATAACCATAAGATGTTTGGAAAGTTTAATTTAGCGTTAAGCCTAGAATATTATAAAAACATGTTTTAAATACTTGATTTATATGTGATGAAAGTTATAAAATTTGCATTTAGCCATAAAGATAGGAAATGATGAAGTTTGGCACTTAGCCACTATGTATGTAAGAATGTTTCAAGTAAACAAAAATGTTATTAACGGAACCATGTCGTGTTCCACCTAAAGATGTAGTTTTATGACTGGCATTTGTAGCAAGCAATGTTATTAATGGAACCATGTCGTGTTCCAAAGGGGACCATGCCGTGTCCCACCTACCCGGGTTAGGTAAGGGGTCTACTGGGGACACAACCCCATCGCGAAGTAGATGGCCTAAGCAACTTCTACTAGTGAATATTGATATGTTCTTTCTAGCTGTAGAGACTTGGGGTATCACTTATGGTGATTAAGGCCCTAAGTATAAAAATCCAGCAAGTTTATAATACCAGTCAAAGAAAGTAAGAAAGATGCTATTTTTGCAAAGTATGCTATGAAATGATTTTGAAAAGTAAAGAGTTATGTAAAGATGTTATTTTTGCAAAGTACGTTATGAAATGATTTTGAAAAGTATAGTGTTATGTTATGTTACTACTAGCAAGTTTTGACAGATGTTTTATATTAAGAACATTGAAAAGAAAAGTTGGGAAAAGAAATTAAATGTTTGAGTCTAAAACTCATGTAACTCAGGAGACATTTTTGTCTTACGTATTCTATGTTTTGCCATGTATCCCAGGTTAAAATGCTAAGGTATTATTGATTGAAGTTTGGCTGGAGTGGAGCTCGAGTTAGCTCCCGTCTTGGACTCAAGGTTTAATCCTTTCTTGCTTACTATGGTTAGTTTTGGTATGGATTTGTAACACCCACAGTTTTTAAACATGTAAATTATCGGTTTTTGATAAACCGTATTTTTGTATTCATGAATGTTTACGAAAAACCATAGTATTTGCAAACAGAAGAAATGGGGTGTCACAAGTTGGTATCAGAGCCATAGTTTAAGCGAATTAGGATTGGATCGTCCCACTCCTAGGCTTAAACTCATGCTATAGGAATGATAGTTCATGAAAGTATGCTATATGACATTTTAAATGATTAAGACATTATGCATTACTTAAGATATGCAGATATATAACACTAGGAAGTGTTAAGTTAACGCTTAAATTGAGCAAAAAATTGACTGTTAGGAAAATTGTATGTTATTTTCCGTAACTGTCTATATCTATTAAAGACTATGATTCATGAAGTAGTAAGAATTCTAGTATTGATCGCCATGTATTTATAATGGTGTTATGTTAAGGGAACCAGTGACCCATGAAACCTGGCGGTGACAGTAGAATCAATATGTATAGGTGGTTATGGTAATATGGGCCCGTATTATCATAATCACAAGATATGTATTGAGACTGGTGGAATTGCAAAGGAATTATGGTAATCTGGTGGGTAAGGTTTTTGAATAGAGTAGTAAGAATAACATAGGAATTTTATGCCTATGTAATAAGAACAAGTGAGATTATAGGTATTAAAAGATAGTGTAGTGGATATATACCACTTAGTATGGTAAAGTAAAAGAAATAAATAAGATAGTAAATACTTCTTAGACAGGTTGAAAGGCATTAAAGTATATGCCTGCAGAGGTGAGAAAAAGTATGAATAAGAGCAACTTAAGGAAGAATTATAGGTATTGATTACCTATATGAGAGTTGTAAAACTCTTACATGAATGATGGAAATTGTAAGCAGAGTGTATTAATAGTATGTAAATTTCTATAATGATAAAAAGAGTGGTAAAGAAGAGTTTAATGCAAGCAAGTGGTGTGCTTTGGGCATGACCATTTAATTTGAAAATTTTCTCTAAAAGACGTGCGAATATTAAATGCATAAGAGAAGCAGAATATCGTTGCAGGACGATAGGATCACAATGATGAGAAAAGCTAAAGATAGAAGATGACAATGCTAGAAGAAAGTGGAAGACTAAATTCTAGAATTGAACAAAGAAGATAAATAAAAGTGTCCAAATATTGGACAATTGAATAAGTCATAAGTATAGTAGTGAGTCAAGTAAAAAGCCAAGCAGCAGACTAAGTGAGAAGTAAATAATGGTGAAGAATGAGGAATGATCGGTACAAAAGTCTGATAGCTTTTAAGTAAAGCAAGGATATTTTGCCTTGTTTTATACAGCGTAAGCATATGGAACCCATTTTTGGAAATGGTAAGTTGAAGGCTATAACTACATACAGATTTGGAAATTGTTGGCATGAATTGGCCTGTAAAAGAAGCGGCATCCAAATGAAGATGCACGTATCATGATGTACCCGAACAGAAGTGACGTCACGATAAGTAAATGTGGATCGATGTCTATAGAGAATATTACTTAATGTACAGTAATGACAAATTGTAGCCCTTTGTAAGCCATGCCAGATGTCGCAACGTGTAAGACGATTATGAAGATTCTTGGTTGTCTCCAAGGAACTTTTTCATGACAGAAGTTAGAACTTAGTCAAAGTCAAAGAGTTAACAAGTCTAAAAATTGAAGATAGAGTATGCTTAATAAGTATAATGAGATAAAGCAAGTAATTATGGAGTCAGAAATGCATATTGTAAGAAGATTGCAAAGATGAAAATTATTAATGAATGAACATGGTGGTTGAGTGTAGTGTCAATCAATTACCATGGGACAAAAATGGGTAAAGTATTTAACTTGAGTTCTTAAGTTAAAAGAGAATCAAGTAAATATACATGAGTATTATACAATTAAGAACTTGTAAAAAATATGTTAAGAAGTTGTCTAAGACAATGAGTTGTATATTATTGACAAATTTGAATCATAAAATGACCAAAAGCATATAAAGTTGGTAATTAAATTCTTGACAACTTTGACTTTTATAAGAGTCAAACTTAGAATGTAACCACAAAATGAATTGAAGTATGTACAAGGTATATTGAAACTGATGTTGGAATGATGGAATACCATATGTAATAAGTTAGAAACACCAAAAAATTAACATTGTGAAGTTGGTTTAATAGGTAATAATCAAGAAGCTAGTAAATATGTCTAGTGAAATTACCTACATCACAAGAAGATAACATTAGGAAAAGTGTAATAAGTATAAAGATATGAATTGTCATATATAAAATGTATAAGACTTTATAAGTCGTTTGAAAAATGGAATCAATCATGGTAAACAAATGAAATACTGATAGAAAAAGAGTAAATATGAGATAGAGTGCTAAACTAAGCACTAATGCAAGAAATACAAATTTCAAGAAAGTATAAAAATATAAAGTATTAATATGAGAAGGGTACATGGAGTTTCCAAAAAGGAAATAAAAGTGTACTTATAAAAGTATTGTAAGAAAATTGAAGAAAACGAGAAAGACATGTTTATACTAATAATGTAATGAGTAAATGAGACCGAAATCTCATAAAAGAGGATGAAAGAGGTATTTAGAATGTTAGTATGTCGAAATGTGAAAGTAATACAAGTAAAGAGTGATACGAGATAAGTAGAGAAAGTAGTACATGTAATCTATAAGAAATGATTATGAGGTATGTGAAAATGTGAAAATTTATAAATTGAGCCATTAATAAATAATATGATGTGAAAGTAGAAAGATTCAAGACATGTATGAATAAATACATGTAGAATGCAGAGTAGGAAATAATGATAATAATAATCTATTGTGAACGTATGAAAGCTAGTAGGGAGTAAGAAGAAGTATATAAATCCGTAATATAAATGTCAAGAGTAGAAGATAAGGAAGTTGACAGAAATAATAGTTCAACTTCAACAGTAAAACCGTAAAAATCTACAAGGCCGAAAATTTTGTATTTTATATAAAACGAAACCTACTGATGTCTAGTTTCTAAATCAAAAAGCGGTATGTCATTTTGACTTTTCTAGAGTGAGATATGCAAATCCTCGTGTGAGGTGTACTATTTCGACAAATTCTGTCCCAAACAACAAAGTGAGAATGTAAAGTGTAACAAAAAGGAAGAAAATACATTCCTTATAAATGGTAATGAGTCAGCAGTTAGTAATAGAGGTAAAGAAGAATAGACTGAAGTTTAAAAGTATAAGTAAAGAAAAGATAATCATACTATTAAAATACGAAAAGATTCCGAGGACGGAATACCAATAAGGGGGAGGTAGTTGTAACGACCCAAAAATCTCGAATTTATATTCGAGATAATGCTTAAGGTAAAGATTAAAAAGTTTGAAAGTTTTAAAATAATGTAGCGAGAAATGTAGTAAAATTCCAAGAGTTTGGAGAAAATTTGTGAAAAAGGGCAAAATGGTCATTTGATATCCAAATGACTTCTAAGTAATGAAAATATGATTTTTGGGGATAATATGTAATGAAATAAAATTTGTAACACCAAATACTTGTGATAAGTATTTGAAAGTTAATTCTAGTAAAAAGGGTAATTTGGTCATTTTACCATAAAAGGGTAATTTGGTCATTTGACCATGTGAAGGACCAAATATGTAAAAAAATATTGTTTGCTTGTGCCAAAAATATAAGAAAAGAAAGTTTTATGTGATAAAATGTGATAAAAGTGCCAAAAGTTCAAGAAATGGAACTAGAGGGGCCAAGGTACCATTTCTTGAAACTAGAGAAGTATAAATAGATGTGAACACTCCTAAAATATCTCATTGTTAACGGGAGCAGCAGGTGGAGAGGGAGAGATCACGAATTCTTCATGATCTTGAAGAATTGGAGTTTGATTTGGAAGGAGCAAGCAAAGAAAAGAAGATTTCTAAGTAAATGGAGGTAAGAAATCAAGTTTATGAACTTGTTCTTAACATCTTCTTCCCGATTCAAAAACTGAAATCTGAAAGTTGTTATATATGAAAGGGTTCTAATGATTTCTCCCACCTATTAATGATCAGACCTCAAGTAAACACACCTAATTCAAGAGGTGTTGTTGAAATCATGGAAAAATCCAATTTTTGGCTCAAGAACCCTAGTTCACGGGTCCTTGTGATCAAAGATGGTTTTAATGGTTTTTATGAAGTTCAATATACTATAAAAGATTGAAGAAATCAGTCGTAATAGATAGCTTGAAGAAATTTCAGTTTTTGGACCAATAATGTCAAAACGGGATTTCTATGATTTGTCAAGGATTAGAATGATTCCATGGGTTAAAACCTGATGTAAATTGAAGGTTTTGGTCATGGAATGATATATATTGATTAAATTAAGTATTAAGGACTTAATAGACGAAAACAGTGAGCTATAGAGCAAAAATCGGGCAAAATCTCGCACCTGCAGCACAGGCACGAGTCTTTTTGCACTACCATTGGCACGAGTCGTGCCATCCTGTAGAAGCTAAAAATAGCATTTTACTATGAGCACGAGTCGTGCTCTTTCATGCACAAAATGTGCACGAGTCGTGCTCCAAGTCAGTAGCAAAATGAAGTTGCAATTTGATGCTAGGCCTATCCATTTGATATCCAATTGATACTATAAGGTTAATATGATATGAAAACATGAAAAATAATGTTAACTTGGGTATATGACTTCCCAATGATACAATGGGCAATATTATACCATGTAAATGATAATTGAAAGTAACAAAGAAGTGGATAAGTTACGTAATGAATGTCACAACCATATTGTGATATGAGTCTAGTAAGATATGAAGTCAGTGACCTTTACATGCTGTTAAAGTATAACATATTATTAATAAAATGTGAATAAACTCCTTAGGTACTTAAGGAGTAAAAGACCAATGAATACGAGGGACGAAAAAAGGGATAGTTCTAGTTAGACTTCTCTAACTAGTCAAGGTGAGTACATGCAGTATTTTTACCCATTTTGGGGTACATGGCAAGTAAGTATATCAAGAATTCTTATAAGATTTCTATATGTGAAATTATATGCAAGAGTATTACTTCTAACTTGTTATGCAAGTATAATGCTATATTAGAAGTTATATTTTTGGACTACAAATCAAATTATGTGAAAGTAAGTTTTGGCCTATGAGCTAATTATATGAAAGTATGTTTTGGGTATAAACCATATATGTTTTCAAATATTAATGGACATATAACCATAAGATGTTTGGAAAGTTTAATTTGGCGTTAAGCCTAGAATATTATAAAAACATGTTTTAAATACTTGATTTATATGTGATGAAAGTTATAAAATTTGCATTTAGCCATAAAGATAGGAAATGATGAAGTTTGGCACTTAGCCACTATGTATGTAAGAATGTTTCAAGTAAACAAAAATGTTATTAACGGAACCATGTCATGTTCCACCTAAAGATGTAGTTGTATGACTGGTATTTGTAGCAAGCAATGTTATTAATGGAACCATGTCGTGTTCCAAATGGGACCATGCCGTGTCCCACCTACCCGGGTTAGGTAAGGGGTCTACTGGGGACAAAACCCCATCGCGAAGTAGATGGCCTAAGCAACTTCTACTAGTGAGGATTGATATGTTCTTTCTAGCTGTAGAGACTTGGGGTATCACTTATGGTGATTAAGGCCCTAAGTATAAAAATCCAGCAAGTTTATAATACCAGTCAAAGAAAGTAAGAAAGATGCTATTTTTGCAAAGTATGCTATGAAATGATTTTGAAAAGTAAAGAGTTATGTAAAGATGTTATTTTTGCAAAGTACATTATGAAATGATTTTGAAAAGTAAAGAGCTATGTTATGTTACTACTAGAAAGTTTTGACAGATGTTTTATATTAAGAACATTGAAAAGAAAAGTTGGGAAAAGAAATTAAATGTTTGAGTATAAAACTCATGTAACTCACGAGACATTTTTGTCTTACGTATTCTATGTTTTGCCATGTATCCCAGGTTAAAATGCTAAGGTATTATTGATTGAAGTTTGGCTGGAGTGGAGCTCGAGTTAGCTCCCGTCTGGGACTCAATGTTTAATCCTTTCTTGCTTACTATGGTTAGTTTTGGTATGAATTTGTAACACCCACAATTTTTAAACATGTAAATTATCGGTTTTTGATAAACCGTATTTTTATATTCATGAATGTTTACGAAAAACCATAGTATTTGCAAACAGAAGAAATGGGGTGTCACATACCCACCCTCCCACCCACCTTACCCTACCCCCACCCACCCCACCCTACCCCTACCCCACCCCACCACACACCCCTACTACCAGTGGGTGGCGGTGGGTAGGGGGTGGGTGGGGTAGGAGCGGGGTGGGTGGGGTGGGGTAGGGTGTGGGTTGTGGGTAGGATAGGGTGGGGGTAGGGTAGGGTGGGTAGGAGTTGGGGTTAGGGTGGGGTGGGGTGGGGTTGGGTAGGGGTACGGTTGGGTGGGTGGAGGTTGGTAGGGGGTGGTGGGTGGGGGTGGGTGTAGGTAGGTAGGGGTAGGGTAGGGGTAGGGTAGGGTGGGGTTGGGTAGAGGGTGGAGGTTAGGGTTGGGTAGGGTAGGGTGGGGTGGGTGGAGGTTTGTAGGGTTGGTAGGGGTGGGGTTGGGGTTAGGGTGGGGTAGGTAGTGCTGGGGGTGGGGTGGGTGGAGGTTGGTATGGGTGTTGGGTGGGGTGGGTGGAGGTGGTAGGGGTAGGGTATAGGTGGGGTGGGTGGGGTAGGGTGGGGGTGGAGGCATGGAGGTGGGTAGGGGTGGGTGGAGGTGGGTGGGGTGGAGGTTGGTAGGGGTGGGTGGATGTGGGTGGAGGTGGGTAGGGGTGGGTGGGGTAGGGGTAGGGTTAGGGTAGGCATGGGTGGGGTGGGTGGTGTGGGGTAGGGGTTGGGTGGGATAGGGTGGGTAAGGGTGTGTAGGGTAGGGGTAGGGTAGTGTTAGGTAGGTGGGGTAGGGTGGGTGGGTGGTGGGAGTGGGGTTGGTTAGGGGTGAGGGGTGGGGTGGTGTGGTGGGTGAGGGTAGGGGTGGGGTGGTGGGGTAGGGGTGAGTGGTGGCTGAGGGTAGGGTAGGGTAGGGGTGGGGTTGGGGTGGGGTGGGGTAGAAATATGTGTGGAAGTATTGTATTTTTGGAAAAATTTGGAAATAAAAAAGTTAGGAAAACAATAATTTTGAGTTTTCTAAGTTCTATGTAATTTTTGAAAACGGAAAATTTTCATTTTCTAGGAAAATTTTGAAAATTTTGATTGACCGAACGCGTTTTCCTGCTTTACATTTTTCTTGGAAAATTTTGTTGGAAAACTAAAAAAATTTTCCACAACAAAAAACACCCTTAGTATTTTATATAAACGTCATTTGGATTTTGTTTTAACGACGAAGGAGATCCTTCCGTCACATTTCAATTGTATATTCACGAATATCCTATCACCAATAAGCTAATATTCTGTATGATTGTTAAACCATCTCACTATGGGAGTTTATGTTTGCATTGTGCGTCTAAAACTTTTCTTGTTTTCTCAACGATTTCTATATGTATAATATATATTGTTGTTCGTTTCAAAAAGGTTTCACATTTCATGAAATCTTTACATTATATATATATATATATATATATATATATATATATATATATATATATATATATATATATATATATATATATATATATATATATATAGAATCAGGATCGGGTGAGGACTCTTCTTAAAGTGAGGACTTGCGAGGACACCTTAAAAAAATTGAAAAAAAATATAAAAAAAATATAAATAATAAAATGGATCATAGTACTATATCGGAGAAAAAAAAGATTCAAAAAAAAAAACTTTTCGATTATTATTATTTTTATAATGAAATAATGATCCAAAATAAAAACAGAAAAATTGCATCATTACGTTTTGCAATGAGGCAAATTTTTTTTTCAAATTTTTTTTGATAAGGATATAGTACTATTCTCAATTTTATGACTTGTATTTTTTTATATTTTTTTTCAATTTTTTTAAGGTGTCCTCGCAAGTCCTCACCGAAAAAAGA
The DNA here is from genome assembly GCA_023525715.1 of Cichorium intybus. NCBI lineage: Eukaryota > Viridiplantae > Streptophyta > Magnoliopsida > Asterales > Asteraceae > Cichorium > Cichorium intybus. The sequence goes on from CM042011.1 coordinate 150,948,754, forward strand.
GTTCTCACCGGAACCGGACCCAATATATATATTATATATATATATATATATATATATATATATATATATATATATATATATATATATATATATATATATATATATATATATATATATATATATATATATATATATATATATATATATATATATATATATATATATATATGGAGAGGTTATATAGAGACCAATAAAAGGTGAAGAACTAGAGGCCAAACGTGAACCAATCATTTTATAAGGGCATATTAGTAATTGTGTATTTTAGTTAAATTATAATATAATAAATTAATTGATAATTTCCTAAAATCTAGGGATTTCATTAATAGTTACCTAAAAAAGCAATTATTTTTTTAATTATTTTTCCATTTTTTAATTACCAAAAATTAAAAAAATTATCATTTAATGTGTTTCTTTTTTCAAAAAAATGTTTTTTTTCTTTTTTTATAAATCAAAGTATCAATGATATTGAAAATCTATTATTTTATCAGAATATTTGTAATCATGTATGAATAGACGCATTTTGTATTCATATATCAATATAGTTGTAATCGTAAATGAATAAAGCACAAATTGAAGATAATTTCTATACAATCTTGTTAAGTTGTAATCACAAATGAATAAAGCAAATATAAAAAATTAAATACATTCATAATCATAATTATATAAGGAAATTATGGAAATAAAAAATATTGTTAAGTTGTAATCACAAATCAATAAACCTCTAATCATAACTGAATTCACCCTAATCATGGAAATAAATGAATACGCCCCTAATCATAAATGAATACGCCCGTAATCATAACTGAATCCCCCTAATCATCAATGAATACACCAGCATTTCCTCTAATCAGCAGCTTCAGACCTGATTTGCTTACGTTTTTTGCAGGAATCTTCTTAAATTGAGCAAGAATATGTGGTTTGAGCAGATAACATCTGTAAAAATTTATACAAAAAGTTAACAAAATGTTGTTATAATCGAATGTGATTGATGATTATTAAAAAACATTCAGCATCAATGATGATTAAACTAACTTAATCATCAATAATTTGCCTAATCAATATTCACTAAAACAAGTTCAATCATTAATGAATTTTTATACAGACTAAATAAGTAAAGAACATTCAACATCAGTGATGATTATACTAAAAGAATCATCAATGATTATCAATAATTTGCCTAATCAATATTCACTAAAACAAGTTCAATCATTAATGAATTTGGCTAATCAATATTCAGTAAACGAAGTTCAATCATCAATCATTAATGAATTTTATACATACTAAATAAGTAAAGAACATTCAACATCAGTGATGATTATACTAAAAGAATCATCAATGATTTGGCTAATCAATATTCAGTAAACCAAGATCAATCATTAATGAATATTGCTAATTTGGTTAGAATAGTGAATATTACCGTTCAATCATGAATGAATGTTTCACTAAAACACCTTGAATCATGAATGAATGCTTCACTAACTTGTAATGCAGCCTTTGGTTTTGATGCTCGATATGCAGAAGAGGTGCAAGGGTAGTGCCTGTTTGGTGTAGATTTTTACTCAAATCTCAAATTTCAAACAAATAAATTGCTAACTGAATTGAATTACACAATAAATACATTAACAAAAATTGCACTGCGTATCATAATTAAACGGTAATTATAGAAACGGAAAACCATACCAGATTGAGGAATCAAACGGAATCCAACAACTGAACCAGATTCATCCGTATCAGCAAGAGGTTGTTACCTCAATTTTTTCTGTTTCCATTCTTCATTTTATTTGTCTCTTATTGAAATCGCGAAGCACTAGGGCCGGAACAAGTTCTCCTGCCATTACCGGAGTCCACCACCGTCACCGATGGTGGCCCTATGTCGAATCGGAATAGGAAACAGCGAGGAGGCTGCTGCCTCGTCTCTCCTGGTCGATCACGTCGTCTCTCAGCCAGAAATCGCAAACCACAAAGCTAAATCCGACCTTCCCAAACTCGTTCATTCTTTCTGGCTGTGGGATACAGCCATGCCCTAGTAAAGAGAGACATAGAGCGTAAGAGAGAGAAGCGAGGTTAGAGAAAAAATAGGAGTTGATAAAAATAGGTAAATATTTTCTTACCAAAATACCCTTTTGTTATATTTTGTTTAAGTTATTTGAATTTAAATATATTAATAATTCTAATTTTTACAATTAATCAGAGCCCTAGATCTAGAATAATAGATGGCTAAGATCTGGCCTCCAGTTCTCTAGAAAAGGTTCAAATGAGAACTACTAAAAGGTTAAGAATCATGAGAACCGATATTCACACATTAAAAAGCATGTTTTACACTATTCACAATATAATAAAATTTCTAGTTATTAAACTGTGAATATTATAACGTAATTTTTTTTCTTTAAAACACATCAATATTGATATAATAGCAAAGGAAGGATAATTATATATATTTATGTGTTTGGTAATTTTATTTTTATAAAAAAAACAAGTGTATATAAAGAGTTCAAATAATAATTACTAAAACGTTAAGAACTGTGAAAACCGATATTTACACATTAAAAAACATGTTTTTTTCCGTTTTTTTGTTTTTTCACAATTGTTTATTATGTGAAAATACATTAAACTTAATAAATTTAATTATTTTTTAATACGTTGTACTGAGTGAACTGTCTGAATCTGAATGAATTATTATTTTAGCCTTATAAATTCCCGAATAACAAATGACCAATATATAAGCATGAAATTACTCATAAATCATTATATAAAATATAATTTTCATTAGGAAAATAAAGACAATTTGAGAAAAATAAATATAAAATCATGACTTAATGCTAAGGACACCTATTTCCTAACTCAATCCACTAACATATTTTGTTACCATTAAATAAAAAAGATGTAACGACCGTTTTTCCAAAAAAAAGGCGACGTGAATAGTAACTCCGGTGTGAATAGTAACTCCGGCATGAACAGTAACGTCGTGAATAGTGCGGATGATGTAAGTGTAACACTCGGCTTTTAAAACAAAAACACCCCTGAAAAAATTTTCATTTAAAGCAAAGGTTTCAATATGTAAAACCATAACAAGAGGGGTATATTTTATTAAAAACGGATACAAGTGTATCAATGAGAGTATAAAATACCATAGTCTCCTTTGAAGCCGGGCTGCTACTGACAGCATCTATAAGTCTCATTTCTTTAGTCACGGACTCTATCTTTTCCCGTATCAGGATCATGCTAACCTGCAGAGACATTTAACAGATAACATGAGCTATAAAGCTTAGTGAGTAATCATATTTGCAAATAACATGTATAAGAAATACATTCATATATAGTTCACTATATATGTTATCAAGTCTCGTTTTATAGCCTCTTACGGCTAACCGTATATATGTTTGGATATCGGATCCAAACTCCTAGCCTTATTGGCCGATCGTATATCTCTTAGGATTTCACATCCTACTTTATAGCCTTTCAGGCTGAACCATAATAACCTGTAATTATCAAGCCACGTCAGTTATTTACACATTTAATCATTTTTAACCATTTCTATCCCATGTTTCTTAGTCATAATTGACTACACCATATATCATGGCTACATAAGCCGCACCATATGTCATAGCTATATATAAGCTGCACCAAAACATTTTCAATATACAAGTCATAGCCCAAAGGCCGCACAGCTGGGCTCAATAACCTTGTATTTCCACCATCAAAGGTTAAAGCTTTCTCCTTTTAGTTAATACTCAAGATTAGGAATATTTTAAAACATCCAAACATGAGCCATCTACTCAATTCCAACAAATCACAGGTGGTTCGTCATAACCACTCAAACCCAGCCCAAATCAACCAAATCAACCGTTCAATTGAACAATAACGGTAAAGCTTACCTTCAAGAAGCGAAATACCAAAGATTACTTCAATCCATCAAGTTCTAGCCTTCCAACTTGGTTCTAAGATGATTGGGGAATATTTTCTAGGGTTTTGGAGGTTTTTTGTTCGAGAGAAAATACCCAAAATAGCTAAAAATCGCATATAGAAAAGTGAATCTGCGCATGCTACAGTGCCGGTGTAAATTTTAACACGCCCGTGTAATGCTACAGTGCCCATGTAAAATTTAACACGCCCGTGTAATGCTACAGTAACCGGAAAGCATAAAATTACCGTGAGTTACACGACCCGTGTAAGCATTTCTTTGCGTTTTTCATGCGAAAACATTACCCAAAAGGTATTCTAACCTTCCAAACACATTTAACATCTTATTAAATCATAATTACATTACGATTAACCTAAAAATACTTACCGAGAGTAACGTGGTGTTACAAAGAGTTGAGGGTATTTCTCCCTCATTTCGCTTTCCGTCTCCCACGTCATGTCGGAACCTCTATGATGTCGCCAAAGCACTTTAACCATGCTGATTTTCTTGTTCCACAGCTGTCTTACCTTTCGGTCTAACACCCTCTCGGGTTGTTCTGGATATCTCAATTTCTCATCTATCTTAATTTCAGCGAGGGGTACCTGCTGAGACTTATCAAACAAAGTCTTCCTCAAATGGGACACATGGAATACATCATGTATACCATGAAGTTCATCAGGTAACTCCAATCTGTACGCTACAGCTCCAACTCTTTGGGATATACGGAAAGGTCCAATGGAGCGAGGATTCAACTTCCCTTTCTTCCCAAAACGAATTAAGCCTTTCCAAGGGGATACCTTAAGCATTACCATGTCCCCCACTTGGAATTCTAGCGGTTTTACCCGTTTATCTACATACTGCTTCTCTCGGTTCTGAGCTACCTTCAAATTTTCTTGAATCTGTTTGATCTTTTCTTCAGTCTGTGCTACAATCTCAGGTCCAACCAACGGCTTTTCCCCAACTTCAGTCCAGCAAGTCGGAGTACGACACGGTGCTCCGTACAACACTTCATACGAGCCATTAGAATACCAGTATAAAAAATGTGGTTATCTACAGATTCTACCAGATATAGACAATATTCTCATCTTCCATGAAGGTTTATTAGTTAATTTTCAAACATATCTTCTAAAATCTGCATCATTACCTTGCCTTGTTCGTCAATCTGCAAATCATATACAATACTTACTAGTACTTTTGAACTAATTTTTTTTGGGATTTATGCCAAAATCAGCGAATAATTCCATTATCTCGACCCGATACAGTCGACACCGGTAACTCACATCGACAAATTACTTTATCTATATAAATTCTTGCTACTTTTAAATCTTTATTTTCTCCTTAGTCGGTATAAATTTACACTGGTTTCATCATTCGGTTAAGTATTACCCATATGGTGTTATATCCATGCGGTACTTGCGGAGACTTTATTAGAAAGTCTATAATAATATCGTCCCTTTTTCTTCGCTGTAATCTGCAACAGTTAATTTTCTCCGTATATTACTAATAGTTTGACTTTACTTATGAACATGTCAAACATTTTTCACGTACCTTTTCAGTATTTTTCTTCAGTCCCGGCCACAAATGCATAGGTTATATCATCCTACACAGTTTGGTACTGCCTCGGGTATATTGCATATCTACTACAATATGCATCTTTTAAGGGCAAATTTCATATCTCGTTTTGATTTGAAACCCACATACACAACCACCAAGGGTTTTCAATCACCGTGAGTTTCTAACTAGCTTCTTTCAATAGCCAATCATTCATTCAATTTTCACGTTTTCAGACTTGCATGCTTCTTTTCGTGCTACCCGAATCAACTCAGGTAATCAATTCGCCATACTCATACACGTGTATGTAACCTTCAAAGGATATTTTCTTTTCAATTCAAGGCATCTATAGCCACATCCGCCTTTCTGAGATGGTACAAGATTTCATAACCGAAATCTTTAAGTAACCCATCTGTCTTTGCTATCTCATATTTAGCTTCTTTTTGATCAATTAAGTACTTCAAACTTTTATGATCCGTATAAACACTAAGCTTTACACCACATAAGTAGTGTCTTCAAAGCTTCAATGCCAAAGTCATAATTGCTACTGCAATGTCATGCTCCCACAGTCAGATCTAGATATGTTTCTGTAAAATAAATTTTCTTCTCCGCTTAGCGATAATGCTAACACCGGAGCTTCACACAAAGTTTATTCCAACCTTTAAAAAGTTACTCGTGGTCTTTCTATCCACTCAAACTTTTCACTTTTCCTCGTCAACCTTAGTCAACTAGGTAGCAATCAAGGAGCAGTTTTCTACAACTCTCCTATAATAACCCGCCAATCCAAGGAAACTACAATTTTAGTCAGATTCCCCAGGCGGTTCCCATTTTACCACAGCATTATTTCCACTGGATCTACTTTATCATCTTCGGCATTATTAACATGCCCAAGGAATCAAACTTCTTTTAGTCAAACTATATGTTTGGAAAACTTCGTATATAACTTTTCTCCACGAAGTAACTCCAATATCTGATACAAATGTACATCATATTCGATCTGGTTTCGAGAATATTAAATTCTCAGTAGTCAATGCACATATGCATCAACTTGTCTTTCTTCTTTTCAAATAAAATATGGCCCCACACGATGACACATTCAGCCATATGGGACCCCGGTATGAAATTTATTCTAATTGCTTTCCCACTCTGCCATCTCTATAGGTGCCAATACGGAGCCTAAATAACAGAGACGGCTCCCAAAACCAGTTTAATCATAAACTATTCTCATCAATCTGGCGAAAATTTTGAAAGTTCTTTGGAAGAACATCCAAGAATTCATTGAAAGTTTTACACTTCCACCGCAACTTTATTTAGCTTGGCCAATACTAAAACATCCTTCCTTTACTAACTCTTTTCCAAGTTTAAGCAAAGGAAAATAACCGGTATTCTCAACAATGGTTATTTACCGTGGATTTTCATCCGTTTCATTTCCGATTTTAGAACCACAATGTTCATTTTTCTACCATTCATGCTAGCATCATTCATTGCTAACCAATTCATATGCACAATTTCTTCAAATTCATTGGTAGTCATCGGCTTTAGATTTATAGGGAAAAATGGTCCCGTAAATCCTGGGCAGACAACCTTCCAGGTGTTCAATATCTTGAACATATTTGCTAACTGCTATAGCTACTTCCAACATTTCATCCATAATCGTTGATGAAATATTCAGACAAGACACCAAAGTCATCGATCCAAAACACAGTTTTCATGGATCAAATATAACATAGACGGGGATTATATTCAAAACAATCATATCTGAGACCATATCAGTCTACTCACGAGCTTCTTCCACAGTCTGCTGGAATGCTCATGGTACCACTGGTCCTTTTCGACCATTTGTTTCCTCTTTCTTTTCCTCCCCGTTCTTTCTTGGGTTTATCACCCGAAACTCCACATTTAACATGTGAACATTTCGTAGGGAAGTGATCTGTAACTCCGTGCTGGAAACACTTCCGTTCCATCCAACAGCTCGAGCAATATGCTCCTATTTTCTGCAATTTCAGCATTTCAACGGTAAAGTCTCAACTCTATAATTTTCTGAGTGCTTTTCCTGCACTTCATACACCACATCACCTTTTTCGTTTTGGTCCCTCCCCTTTAAGGTTAGACCTAAATCGTGTTAGCTTCTTCTGAAGCGTCCACTAATATTTTCCTGCTTTTCTTGTAGTATCAACTACTGTTCTTCCACCATGAATATCTGCCAGGGTGAACAACCAATTTCTTTTTCTGACCACATCAGCTAATATTGCTCATTATGTGGATTTTCTGCTATTCGTCCCCTTTGCCCCTCATCCAACGGAGCCTTGAGAAAAGGGCTGGTCCACTTCTTAAAGCTCCACGCCCTAAATTCCTCCCAGTAATATTCATTGCTTATACTTCTTATACGTCAGAAGTCAGTAACGGTTAGGTATATATGTATAATAACAACTTATATACACCTAACTATACATCATGTCTACTATCTCAAGGTTTAAGTCCAGGAATCTACTCTATAGACACCTAGTTCACTTAAACCACGGCTCTGATACCAACTTGTAACACCCAGCTTTTAAAACAAAAACACCCCTAAAATTTTTTTCATTTAAAGCAAAGGTTTCAATATGTAAAACCATAACAAGAGGGGCATATTTTATTAAAAACGGGTACAAGTGTATCAAGGAGAGTATAAAATACCATAGTCTCCTTTGAAGCCGGGCTGCTACTGACAGCATCTATAAGTCTCATTTCTTTAGTCACGGACTCTATCTTTTCCCATATCAGGATCATGCTAACCTGCAGAGACATTTAACAGATAACATGAGCTATAAAGCTCAGTGAGTAATCATATATGCAAATAACATGTATAAGAAATACATTCATATATAGTTCACTATATATGTTATCAAGTCTCGTTTTATAGCCTCTTACGGCTAACCGTATATATGTTTGGATATCGGATCCAAACTCCTAGCCTTACTGGCCGATCGTATATCTCTTAGGATTTCACATCCTACTTTATAGCCTTTCAGGCTGAACCATAATAACCTGTAATTATCAAGCCACATCAGTTATTTGCACATTTAATCATTTTTAACCATTTCTGTCCCATGTTTCTTAGTCATAATTGACTACACCATATATCATGGCTACATAAGCCGCACCATATGTCATAGCTATATATAAGCTGCACCAAAACATTTTCAATATACAAGTCATAGCCCAAAGGCCGCACAACTGGGCTCAATAACCCGGTATCATAGTCAAAAGACCGCATCATTTGGACTTAAAATCCAATATCATAATCATTTATGGCTCACGAGTTGCCCTGCTTTTGCCTAGACTCACGGCTCCGTTCTTGCCATCTCAATGACTCACGGATTATCCGGTATTGCCTTTTCAAAGGTTGACTCACAGCTCCGTTCTTGTCTAACGTAGACTCACGGCTTATCTGGTATTGTCGCATTGTTTATTCATTTATTGACTCACAGCTCCGTTCTTGTCTTTCTCAGACTCACAGCTTATCTGATATTGTCATATCATTGACCCACAGCTCCGTTCTTGTCTATCGCAGACTCACGGCTTATCTGGTATTGTCTTTTCAACGCATCTGTCAACTGTCAATTTTGTCCCCCAAAGCAGTTTCAATCTGTAACAGTTCAATCATCATATATCATATATGATATCAGTGAGATTACTCACCTGGTTTGAAGTTCTAGCTAGCACCAACAGTAAATACAACTTCTTCTTCAACAATTCCCTACACCTACACAACCATATACATACCAAATAGAGGTGAATACCTTGTATTTCCACCATCAAAGCTTAAAGCTTTCTCCTTTTAGTTAATACTCAAGATTAGGAATATTTTAAAACATCCAAACATGAGCCATCTACTCAATTCCAACAAATCACAGGTGGTTCGTCATAACCACTCAAACCCAGCCCAAATCAACCAAATCAACCGTTCAATTGAACAATAACGGTAAAGCTTACCTTCAAGAAGCGAAATACCGAAGATTACTTTAATCCATCAAGTTCTAGCCTTCCAATTTGGTTCTAAGATGATTGGGGAATATTTTCTAGGGTTTTGGAGGTTTTTTGTTCGAGAGAAAATACCCAAAATAGCTAAAAATCGCATATAAAAAAGTGAATTTGCGCATGCTACAGTGCCCGTGTAAATTTTAACACGCCCGTGTAATGCTACAGTGCCCGTGTAAAATTTAACACGCCCGTGTAATGCTACAGTAACCGGAAAACATAAAATTACCGTGAGTTACACGACCCGTGTAATATTTACACGACCCATGTAAGCATTTTTTGGCGTTTTTCATGCGAAAACATTACCCAAAAGGTATTCTAACCTTCCAAACACATTTAACATCTTATTAAATCATAATTACATTACAATTAACCTAAAAATACTTACTGAAAGTAACGTGGTGTTACAGTAAGCGATGATTTCGTGAATAGTGTCGTGAATACTGTTTTCTAACCTTATAAATAGAGGCCCAACTTCTCAATTTTTCATACACCTTCTAAACATATCTGATCTTAAAAGTCATTTCTAAGAGTTAGTAGCACGTTAGAAGCAAGGAAAATCAGTAGATTTCGAGTTGCCGTCGTCGTCTCAACATCCGAAGGGTAACTTTCCAACCCTTAGATAGTGTGATTATATATTGATATATCTATGAGTTATTTGTGTTAAAAAACATAATAACCCTTAGATGTCTCGAATCGTTGGCAGTAAATATAGTTGTTATAAGTCTAAACTATGTCGTGCATAGACTCGTCAGACTAATGCCTTATAGTAAGAGGACTAAGCTCGAGCTTGGTGATATATAGCTCAGGCTATGGAGGATTTGTTCCAAAATAATACCGATTGATCTACTTACGAGGACGATGCCAACGCCGATCATTTGGGCTTGGTTGTTGGGCTTTCGAAAGGCTTATATGTTGAAAGGTCCTGCATCCCCATTTGATCTTCTACCTGGTCATTCTTTATTTGATTGTCATGAAAGTATTATATTGGAATTAATAAAGGATTTAAGTTGTTCAGTAGTATGACATATGTTGGTGTTGTAGTAATTAAGACTTAATGATATTAACAGTTGGAAGAAGAAGTCTTAAATCGTAGAATATCCGGAAAGAACTATACTCAGGTGAATGACATAATCATATTGCTATACATTATCTGCTTGTTGCTATGTGATGTATAAATGTCGGTTAAACTCTGGACTGTATGAGTCCTATAATGAGATTGTATGGATCTCTAAATTGTGAACTGTATGGGTTCTACTATGAGATTGTATGGATCTCTACCTTTTGAACTGTATCGGTTCTACTGTGAGATTGTATGGATCTCTACCTTCTGAACTGTATGGGTTCTACTGTGAGATTGTATGGATCTCTACCTTCCGAACTATATGGGTTCTACTGTGAGATTGTATGGATCTCTACCTTCTGAACTGTATGGGTTCTACTGTGAGATTGTATGGATCTCTACCTTCTGAACTATATGGGTTCTACTGTGAGATTGTATGGATCTCTACCTTCTGAACTGTATGGGTTCTACTGTGAGATTGTATGGATCTCTTACACTTGGACTGTGTAGGTCCTATTTACTCAGTATCTTTATGTTGAAATGTTGTCGTATGAAACTCTTTTGTTGATGTTACTCACTAAGCTTAAATAGCTTACCCATAGTTTGTTGAATTGAGTTTCAGGTCCTAGTGGTTCAGGAAATGGTAAGGGGATGCGTGAGACTTAAGAATTGAAGAATATGGATTATCGTTTGGTAATAAAATGTAATACCCGGCTTGATCTTGGGAAAATTCTATATTGAATAAGATCTATTGATAACTACTTGTATTCCGTTTGTTTAATATAAATGTACCCTTACTTTTGTATGAAAATATTCGGGTGTACTTTGTGTTAAAAATCTGGGTGTTACAAGTTGGTATCAGAGTCGTGGTTTAAGCGAACTAGATCTTAGTAGTAAGACTCTAGACTTAAACCGTGAGAGTAGAAATAGTTGCTTAAGTAGAATAGTAGCTATAATTATTGGTATATTAATTGTTAGGATAAAGCCTTTAAGAATTAATATCAGTAATCTAATTAAAATGTCTGAACTTAGAGTTATGGCAAATACTCGAAGCAACCAAGGTAGAGGTGCTACACGAAGGGGTCGACCTAGGACTCAAGGTCCTGTACAACCACGTAATGTTGGAACGCCAGATCAACCATTGAATCTCCGAGAAACCATTTCTGAGGAGATTGCTAGGGTTGTACGAGATATACTACCTAGTATAGTTGGGCCACAGTTGGAGGCGGCTATCAAAGAAAGACATGATCAATCTCGGCCTAACCCAACCCATGAAGGACACGAGGAAGGTGAAGAGATTCAAATCAGAGAAGAGAACATAAGCGTTACTTCTGGAAAGAAGAACGGGTGTACCTACAAAGGTTTTCTCGATTGTAAGCCTACCGAATTTATAGGTACGGATAACCCGGTTGTCGCAATGACCTGGCTCACTCATACCGAAAAGATATTTTAAACCAACAAGTGTGCAGAGGAGGATAAGGTGGAGTATGCCACCAACCTATTACATGAAGGAGCACAATTCTGGTGGGAAATGATAAGCAACACCATGGGGGAAGGATTGGTTCGTATGCTCACCTGGGAACAATTCAAGATCAAATTATGTGAGGAATATTGTTCCAATGTCGCCATACGACAATTGGAGGAAGAATTCTTACACTTCGAACAGGGAATCAAGACGGTACAGCAGTATACCATCGAATTTCTGGAAAAAGCTCTGTTCGTTTAACATCAAGTTGACACGGAAGAAAGAAAAATAGAACGTTTTCTCTGGGGATTAAAAACACGAATTTGCGAATTCGTAAAACCCTATGGTCATACTACTTTTCGTCGAGTAGTGGATGCAGCAAAAGACCGAGAGACGGAATTGAATTGGCATTAATTGGAAAGGAATATGGAAAGGAATAATGCTTCTAAAAGGAAGTGGGATGGGAAACAGGAATCAGAATTGCAATCCAGGCAAGACGCAAGGGAGATAGAAGGAAAGTGGTGCGATAAATATCGAAAAAAAACATACAGGAAGTTGTAGCCCTTTAAGATGTTTCTAGGGCGGGAAAAACCACACAACGAAGGATTGCCCAGAGCAAGGTCCAGTATGTTACGGTTGTGGACAAAGCGGGCATATTCGATCCAATTGCCCAAAGAGAAAAACTGAGGAAGGGAATAACGTTACAAAGAATCGGGAGAACGGGAAGGATGGTGGTGGTAGAGTGCATGTACGAGCATTCCAAATGACTGCCAAAGAAGCAAAGGAAGCACCAGATGTTGTGTGAGGTACTTTTATTCTAAACTCACTTCCTGTAAAGGTGTTGTTTGATCCAGGAACAACAATCTCTTTTGTGTCTACATCTATTTTACCAAAGTTAGCATTCCCATTAACTCAATTAAACGAAATTATGCTAGTAGAAGTAGCAGACGGAAGACATGTTTTAGTTAGAGAACAATTAAAACAATGCCAACTAGAAATTTATGGAACCCTTTCCCTATTAATTTAAAGCCGACCACTACTAGAGAATTCCAAGTGATAGTAGGCATAGATTGGCTAGATAAGTGTAATGCTCAATTCGATTGTAGAAGAAAGGTAGTTGTAGTTGAAGCGCCAGATGGAACTTAAGTAATTATTCAAGGCAAACATCGTTTCAAGGGAATTCCAGTAATTTCCTTCGCCAAATTACGGAGTAGCGTAAACCGAGGAGGAATGTTATTCATGGCAAAAATAACACAATTGGAGAAAGAAAAGAAGAATATTGATGATGTTAAAATCGTAAGAGAATACCCTGATGTTTTTTCCAACGAACTCCCAACTACCAGATAAGATTTTAGATCGTAAAGAAAAACAAATTCGGAACAAGAAAATCAAACTGATGAAGGTGCAGTGGCAACATCATAAAGGTCCAGAGATGTGACTTTAGAACCTGAAAAGGAATTTAAGTCTAAATATCCTCACTTGTTTTGAAAAATGATTCCGAGGAAGGAATCTTTTAAAGAAGGGGAGACTTGTAACGACCGTTTTTCCAAAAAAAAAAAAACGACGTGAATAGTAACTCCGACGTGAATAATAACTCCGGCATGAACAGTAACACCATAATGAATAGTGTTGAAAATATGAAATATAATCACCACAAATAAATGTTTGCACCGTTTATTGTGTGACAAATATATATATATATATTAAAGATAAATGCGGAATAAATAATAAGAGTTGCAGAATAAAAATATATAATCTGATCGCTACAAATAAAGGTTTGCACCGTTTACTGTGTGAAAGATATATAAATAATATAAATTGCAGTAATTAAATGACTTAAAGCGATAAATAATATAAATGACTATAATTAAAAGACATAAAACGATAAATAATGTAAATGACTATAATTATATAAATATATATATATCAAGTAGGTTCGTCAATAGATTGACTGAACTGGTTTACAACAGGACTGTGGAACGACTGGTCTATCAAGTAGGTTCGTCAAATAAATTGACTGAACTGGCTTAGGGTTGGACTGGATTTCTAATAGACTGTGTCTCTATTTGTTCTTGTTTGATGATCTTGGTAATCTTGACTTGTTTGGTGATCTTGGTAATCTTGGTGTTTTTCTTGGTGTTCTTGGTGTTTTTCTTGGTGTTTTTGGTGTTTTTGGTGTGTGTTCTTGGTGTTTTTGGTGTTTTGGAGAGTGTTTGGAAGTTGGAAATAAGATGGTGGAAGTTGGAGAGGTTTTTGAGAGAGTTTTGGTTTATAATTTGTGTGTTAATGAAAAAATGGTGTAAAAAATGTTTATAAAGGGTGTAAAATGGTTTTGGGTGGTTTTTGGATGATTTTCGGAAGTTTAGGGACCAAAACTGTAAATATTTCATCAGAAACACGCGGACTTTGGGTCGGGTCGGTATTGGGTCGGGAACCGGGTCAAGGCGCGGGTTGTACGTGAGTGTAAATGGTAGCGTGTGCGGGTCGGACGCGGATCGGATGGGTGGGTTTGGGGCGCGAGAGTTTGTGAGGGAGGCGGGTTGCAGGAGCGGGGCGTCGGGTCGGAAGTTCGGGTCGACGCGCGGATCTTACGTGAGAGGAAACGGAGCCGGGTGCGGTGCGGTTGCGGATCCGGAGCGGCTGGCGGGTATCCGGACACGGAGCTGGGCTTGGCGAATGTGGGCTGGGCGGATCTGATGGGCTTGCGAGATTGGGCTCGTGCTGTTGCTGCTGGCCTGTTCCATTTTTTAATATAAATGGATTTTAAAACTCCGAAAATAATTAAAATAAATTACAAAAATTCATTTTAAATTTATAAACTTAATTAAATCTAATAAAATAAATTATTTAGAAATTATATTTCCAATAATTCATTTGAAATAGAGTTAACTTAATTTTCTTTTATAATTTTCTTTGTTTTAATCTTTAAAACTCATTTTCTCGTTTTCTCGTTCAATCTCGAATCCACGCAACCTGAAATACACTGATAATATTTGTTAGACAAAATAAAAATAGTTCGTCTTATTTCAATGATGGTCACATACAAAAACATTTTTCAACAATTTCCCCCTATGTGATCATTGATGAAATAAGGACATATATAATCACATTAACAATTTTAACATTGAAGATTTGGGATAAACGTTTTGTCAATGATAAGATATATATAAAACCATTGTAATCATTTTGAAAGTTTGTGACTTGGTTTTACATATCTTATGTTTTGAAAAAGATTTTGAAGAATGTTTGTTTCCGAATCAAAGTCTCGGGTTCGATTATCAAATGGTAGCCATATATGTATCTAAATAAATTTCTTAAGATTTTATAGCATTATTGATGACGACAAGTGGTCTAACAGGTCGATTCAGATGAACGCTCATAGATATAGCTCACATTTCACTTGGGTGTTTGGTTGTTCTGGCAGCAGAACAATTTAATGATCACTAAAAATGAGTGATATCTCTCTCTGACGACTCACACTCATATTGGAGGTGTTCATTTATGTTTTTCCTGTAAAGTCACTTAGTCTCATTATTAGATAATCAATCACATAAGACTGGTTTCGGCATTACTCAGTGGGTTTCTTCATTCATGCCATTAACGTTCACTCTCTCTCCGTCGGGATATACATGTAGAGGGGTTTAACAATTTTCATAGTGCAGTTTGCAACTAAGAAACTTCAGTGATGAAGGCTACAGTATCCCGGGAAATCCATTGTTGTTGCAGTTTCTTCTTTGATGGTATCCTGTTTGTTGATCAATATCGATTTATTGTAAAAAGATATTTTGCTTTATCATTGAGAAGTTGCTACAAAATTTTTTGTTTTTGTTTTTGTAAGAGTATCTGTCTTGAGTGAGTGAGATGTTTTCTTTTCTGAAAAACGGTTAAAAACAAATTGCGGGATTTGATGATGTTTTTTTTTTTGAAATAACCATTTGGTTGAAAGTTTGTTTAACTTGGTATTTCTTCGGTGAGTGATTTGAGTTTCTTGTTGATTCGTCTTTGAGGATTGGATGTTGATAGATCTTTGTTTCGCCTTTGATTTTCTTGTAAGGATATGTCGCTGTTTGAAGTCTTTCTATTTTGAGGCTGTCTTCATTTTTGGTTGGCTGATATCTAGGTAGGGATAGGTGGCATAAAAGACAATTTGTCTAGTATGTAAGAAATGAAAGTATCGTCCCTGGTCATTTTGATATCTAAGCAAAAATGAGACCGTGACAAGGTATAATCATGTATACCTTAAAAGCAATAGTGACACACCTAAGCTCACAAGAAATGAATTCCACAGTGATTTAGATCGACGAGGCACAAATTCTCACATGGGTTTTTGTTTTCATCTGAACCTCCTAACCTTATGTCCCTTGATTGTTTAAAATCGTCAATAATGAAATAAAATCGAAGGAAATAAAGTTATATACATTATGAAAAGTATGAGATTTGAACCTTCACTCCAACTGAGAATCAATATGACTTAAAATCTTCATCGAGCATAAGCATCTGAAAAATTAAGTCAAAAGACGATTAATCACAAGGTTCTATAAAAGCTTATTATGGCAAGTCTTTTATTGTATTTTTGAAAATTGGTATTGAATGTTTTTGGAAATTTTAGTTATTTGAATGTTTTTGGAAATTTTGGTTATTTGAATGTTTTGGTATAATTTTTTTTGATTGTATGGTGAGAATGAGGTAATGAAAGTTCCCCCATAGATGATGCACTGGGATCATTTTGGACAGGTAGATTGGGAGTGTTCAAAGAGGGATTTAGTGTTGGTGGTTCCCCCTCGAATTGATCTGCATTTTCTTGGTTTGATTGTGAGGTTTCTGCATCGGAGGTACTGTGGGTTTGAAGTCTCGTAAAAAGCTCTGTTTTCCTGTCATATGCTTGGAGCAGCCATTATCGATATAGCATGTATCATCATTGGGTTCTCCAGCATTAAGTACCTGCAATCAGACAGAAAGTTTAGGTACCCAAACCATGGTGGGTCCTGATTTGTTAATGGTTTTTGATAATTTGGAATCATTGTGGTATTTGTTGATTTTACGGAATGGTTGAGGTTTTATTTGATTTATCAAGTTTTCCCAAAATGATATTTGTTTTTGAAAACCAGTGGGTTGATAAAATCTGTGATTTGGTGATGAATATCCTAGATGTGAAGATGTGTTTGAAAAGTGTTCTTCATATCTGGTGTATGATGGGCGGTTTTGAAAAGATATTTGATGAGGTTTTTGTTTTTGTTTGGAAACCTGTTTTTGAGGTATGACGTAAGGTTGAATTGGTTTCTTTGGTTGGTTTTCAAAAATGTTTTGTTTGACAGGTGGGGTTTTGATTACTTGAATGGATTTTTTGCTTGTTTCAATTTCGAAGGATTCTCTTCCAATTCCTGGTCTGTAATTCGTATCAATTTTGCCAGTTCCTAAGGTGTTTGCCTTAGTGAAAATATCATCACTCAATTTTCTAGCAATATTGATAGAATCCAGTTTTCCTTGAAATCTTTGATTTTCGGATTCAAGAAGTTTGATTTGTTTTGAAGAATCATCTAGTTTTAGAATCAAACTAGTGTTTCTGTCAGTTAAATCTTGAATTTTTAGTTTTAACTGAAGGACTTCTATTTCTAAGGTATCTTTTATTTCAGATGAAAAAACAGATTGATTTTTTATTTCCAAGTTCTTTTTTTGTTTTAGAGCTTCATTTAATTGTTCTAAGACGTGATTGTAATCTTCTGATTTTCTTTCAACGTCTCTTTCCAATTTTGTCTTTGTTCTTGTTGATTCTCCAAATTTGAGTTGCAAAGTTTGTAACTCAGATTTGCAAATATCAGAACTGACAATTGTGTCATGGTATTTCTTGAGATCAGCTTCTAAACTTTTCTCAATTTTGGATATATGGGACTCAAAAATTGTTTTAGAAAAACCGAGTTCAGAGATCATAGACCATACCTGTTCTATGACGTTAGGAGCTCTTGAGTTGTTTGCGGAAGGCATTTTGTTTTAATTTTTTTTTAAAGATTTTTAATAAATTTTTTGAAAGGATTTTGAACAAGTGATATTAAAATGAAATATTCAAAGAAAAGCTTATGGAAGGTTTATATAAACGCTAACCAAAAGTTTTCAACGAAAATTTCAATATAAATCACACAAGCTCTGATACCAATTGTTGAAAATATGAAATATAATCACCACAAATAAATGTTTGCACCGTTTATTGTGTGACAAATATATATATATATTAAAGATAAATGCGGAATAAATAATAAGAGTTGCAGAATAAAAATATATAATCTGATCGCCACAAATAAAGGTTTGCACCGTTTACTGTGTGAAAGATATATAAATAATATAAATTGCAGTAATTAAATGACTTAAAGCGATAAATAATATAAATGACTATAATTAAAAGACATAAAACGATAAATAATGTAAATGACTATAATTATATAAATATATATATATCAAGTAGGTTCGTCAATAGATTGACTGAACTGGTTTACAACAGGACTGTGGAACGACTGGTCTATCAAGTAGGTTCGTCAAATAAATTGACTGAACTGGCTTAGGGTTGGACTGGATTTCTAATAGACTGTGTCTCTATTTGTTCTTGTTTGATGATCTTGGTAATCTTGACTTGTTTGGTGATCTTGGTAATCTTGGTGTTTTTCTTGGTGTTCTTGGTGTTTTTCTTGGTGTTTTTGGTGTTTTTGGTGTGTGTTCTTGGTGTTTTTGGTGTTTTGGAGAGTGTTTGGAAGTTGGAAATAAGATGGTGGAAGTTGGAGAGGTTTTTGAGAGAGTTTTGGTTTATAATTTGTGTGTTAATGAAAAAATGGTGTAAAAAATGTTTATAAAGGGTGTAAAATGGTTTTGGGTGGTTTTTGGATGATTTTCGGAAGTTTAGGGACCAAAACTGTAAATATTTCATCAGAAACACGCGGACTTTGGGTCGGGTCGGTATTGGGTCGGGAACCGGGTCAAGGCGCGGGTTGTACGTGAGTGTAAATGGTAGCGTGTGCGGGTCGGACGCGGATCGGATGGGTGGGTTTGGGGCGCGAGAGTTTGTGAGGGAGGCGGGTTGCAGGAGCGGGGCGTCGGGTCGGAAGTTCGGGTCGACGCACGGATCTTACGTGAGAGGAAACGGAGCCGGGTGCGGTGCGGTTGCGGATCCGGAGCGGCTGGCGGGTATCCGGACACGGAGCTGGGCTTGGCGAATGTGGGCTGGGCGGATCTGATGGGCTTGCGAGATTGGGCTCGTGCTGTTGCTGCTGGCCTGTTCCATTTTTTAATATAAATGGATTTTAAAACTCCGAAAATAATTAAAATAAATTACAAAAATTCATTTTAAATTTATAAACTTAATTAAATCTAATAAAATAAATTATTTAGAAATTATATTTCCAATAATTCATTTGAAATAGAGTTAACTTAATTTTCTTTTATAATTTTCTTTGTTTTAATCTTTAAAACTCATTTTCTCGTTTTCTCGTTCAATCTCGAATCCACGCAACCTGAAATACACTGATAATATTTGTTAGACAAAATAAAAATAGTTCGTCTTATTTCAATGATGGTCACATACAAAAACATTTTTCAACAAATAGTGTCACCGGGAGTAGTTCTTGAAGATGTAAGCGCTTACATCGTGAATAGTACGGATGATGTAAGCGATGATGTCGTGAATAGTGTCATGAATAGTGTTTTCTATCCTTATAAATAGAGGCCCAACTTCTCCATTTTTCACACACCTTCTAAACATAACTGATCTTAACAGTCATTTCTAGGAGTTAGTAGCGCGTTAGAAGCAAGGAAAATCAGTAGATTTCGAGTTGCAGTCGTCGTCTCGACATCCGAAGGGTAAGTTTCCAACCCTTAGATAGTGTGATTATATATTGATATATCTATGAGTTATTTGTGTTAAAAAACATAATAACCCTTAGATGTCCTGAATCGTTGGCAGTAAATATAGTTCTTATAAGTCTAAACTATGTCGTGCATAGACTAATCAGACTAATGCCTTATAGTAAGATGACTAAGCTCGAGCTAGGTGATATATAGCTCAGGCTATGGAGGATTTGTTCCAAAATAATACCGATTGATCTACTTACGAGGACGATGCCTAGGCCAATCATTTGGGCTTGGTTGTTAGGCTTCCGAAAAGCTTATATGCTGAAAGGGTCTTGCCTCCCCATTTGATCTTCTACCTGGCCGTTCTTTATTTGATAGTCATGAAAGTATTATATTGGAATTAATAAAGGATTTAAGTTGTTCAGTAGTATGACATATGTTGGTGTTATAGTAATTATAACTTAATGATATTAACAGTTGGAAGAAAAAGTCTTAAATCGTAGAATATTCGGAAAGAGCTATACTCAGGTGAGTGACATAATCCTGTTGCTATACATTATCTGCTTGTTGCTATGTGATGTATAAATGTCGGTTAAACTTTGGACTGTATGAGTCCTATCATGAGATTGTATGGATCTCTAAATTGTGAACTGTATGGGTTCTACTATGAGATGATATGGATCTCTACCTTTTGAACTGTATGGGTTCTACTGTGAGATTGTATGGATCTCTACCTTCTGAACTATATGGGTTCTACTGTGAGATTGTATGGATCTCTACCTTCTGAACTGTATGGGTTCTACTTTGAGATTGTATGGATCTCTACCACTTGGACTGTGTAGGTCCTATTTACTCAGTATGTTTATGTTGAAATGTTGTCATATGAAACTCTTTTGTTGATGTTACTCACTAAGTTTAAATAGCTTACCCGTAGTTTGTTGAATTGAGTTTCAGGTCCTAGTGGTTCAGGAAACGGTAAGGAGATGCGTGAGGGTTAAGAATTGAAGAATATGGATTATCGTTTGGTAATAAAATGAAATACCCGGCTTGATCTTGGGAAAATTCTGTATTGAATAAAATCTATTGATAACTACTTGTATTCTGTTTGTTTAATATAAATGTACCCTACTTTTGTATGAAAATATTCGGGTGTACTTTGTGTTAAAAATCCGGGTGTTACAAAAGAAACAATGATACATAGCTGAACCATTAAATTTTTTATACATTAAGTCCATTAAGTTAAAAAGAAACACCACCTTAGTGCCACTTGTCATCTTTCTATGCCTCTGTATCTTTGTTTTCCCGCTCAATGATATCTCCAACGAAAGGAGCAGTTGCCTTAACATTAGCAGTGTATTCCTTAAAATCAGCAAGAAATCCTCAAACGGTAGCCTACTGATCTCTCACAATTTGTATACGGTTTACTCCTTTCTTCTCAAAGAATCATTTAGTTTTGAACCAACTCTCTTCCACTTTCTATCTCTTTAAATCTTCTCCATAAAATTCTAACGTCGGAGCATCTCTTTCATCACGACCACCACCAAAACAATGGACTTTTTTGATCGGGATGGATGTCACATATTTTCAGATGGATCAGATGAAAGGCCACAAATCTTTTAGTTAGATCAGGTTTCTTATATTTAGATCTCTCTTACACACAAATTAGAATCTATACACACAATACATTTAAGGATTTTTTTCTTAATTATCTTTTATGCCTGTGTGACTTAATTACCTCGATTTTGTAGTCCTTTGTTTCAATATATATGATTTATGTGCTTGATCTC
The DNA here is from genome assembly GCA_023525715.1 of Cichorium intybus. NCBI lineage: Eukaryota > Viridiplantae > Streptophyta > Magnoliopsida > Asterales > Asteraceae > Cichorium > Cichorium intybus. Next base: position 150,970,374 of record CM042011.1, read on the forward strand.
TGCAATCTATTCTTAAGTTCCCTTGGCCTTAAGACGAACACCAAGTGTTCGATGAAATTACTCATCTAAATATTTGTTGTTTAGGCAGCAGAGCTTCAGTTATTGTATTGTGTCTGCGAATATTGAATGTTGATCGATCATGAATGAACTTTGAAAACTTTTGGTCAAGCTTTGTTTTGTTTCCCGCTCTATGTTTTATCCTTGAAATCAAATTGCAATTCCTAAATTCAAGCCTAACATTTAGCCACAAGATAAGTAATATTTTAATTTGAAAAAATGATTTTGATAAATTCAATCTTTTCCAAAACTAATCCTCAACCTTATTATTTATGCGGTTACAAATACATCTCGATTGTGGCTGCGATTAAAAGATCTTTAACCTAATTCGACGATTTGTAATTGGCATAGTGAATGGTGATTGTTGGTTTTATAGGTCATCAATGATGAGAAATAAAAAACGGCTGTCTGATTTTGTTCCAGATCTCTTCCGCCAACCCATCCATCAGATTCAAAAGCTATTTCGAGTTTGATCTTACAGGAAATTACCCTCAACCCATTATAACCCTGTTAGATCTTACACCCTGATGTGTTACCATCTATATGTCAAACTGAAATAGCAACATACTTTCAAGATCCACATAAAATAGAAAATGCAAATAACAGGACAAGAATAGGGTTGAAATTGGGGTTTTATTTCATTTGATGATTAACTTAGTAATACTTGAAAGTCTTATGTGGGAAATAGGAATGAGTTATAGAGATAATAGTAAGAAGCAGTAATAAATGAAGGGAAAGATTGATTCACTTAGTAATACTTGAAAGTATTCAAATTAGTTATTTTGAATAGCTAGGATTTTATCATTGTTTAATTTATTTGGTAATTAGTTTTAAGTTTATGAAAAAGATGTTCTGATTTGATTAAGAAACAACCAAAAATGACTTTAATTATCATTTGCTTTGCTTGAACTGAATAGGGGAATTTGAATTTTATCTTTTAATTTTTTTCTTGTGTCATTGTGGTTGCAGATAGTCCAGTCCATCTTTGAATGATGGTATGAATGGCATGGATGATAAATTGAAGGAGGCTGCTACTTACTTTGATTATGACGTAAATGAAGTCGAGAAAGATGATTATAAGAATAGATCATATGTAACATATTGGCCTGGTAACACTTATGATGTCAAGGTACGAGCCATAGCTATTTTATGGTATTTGTTGTTAATCTTTCTTTCGTTCAAATTACAAAATGGGAATTTTTATGATTCAATATATATACTTATGATGAATAAAGAATATTTGAATTCACTTTAGGAATTCAAATTTTTTCATTATCGCACTACTCTCTCTTTTTTTTTAACCAAACGCATGACAAATTGTGATTTATCTAGATTTTAGTTCTTCCAAAATTCAATTCCCATATCCAAAAACATTTTGCTAAACAAGATTAACACTCTTGGAGAATTAGAATGGTCTGATTATTGTGTGATGGTTGTCTTTGGTCTAAAATCAGAGTGCAATATCAGTATTCGTTTTTATTTGGGTTAATAACTTATATTCTATCGGGACCAATTTTGATATCTGCTTTCAATTAAATAAAGGTTTGATTTTTCGGTTTTTAACAATGCTTAATTGGAAGCTTTTTTATGGTGCGATGGTGGAGGTGAAGGTGATTGTGGCAAATTGATTTAGAGGATGACTATTTTGGAAGTTGAAACAAACCAACCAAAACATGACAATGTTAATAGTAAGAGTAATTATAATCACACAAACAACTAAGCCTTGCAATTGCCAAAATTACGATGTTTGTCTTTGAGTTATTGCGACTTACAACAAGTGACGAGTTGCATATTTGATGAAGAACATGAACAAGATTAGTTATTTTATTTAAGATCTATAGGTTTTTTAATATTTATTATTGTTGGTTGGGTATTGGTGGTAGACGGCGGTTGTTGGAAGGAAGAAGGGGGTTTACAATTACAAAACATAAATTTGACAAGCGTAATAGCTTTGTGAAGGTTTCTGATAGCCGATGGGTGTTATTAATAAGATTCTTTTTTCTTTCATGATAGATTAAGTGAATTTTTGGTTTTATCTTAATTTATAAACCAAATGAATAACCATAATCCAAACAATTGGAACGTGAAAATAGGTGCGTAAGGTCTCTGTTGGGAAATATTTATTTCACCATCGTTCTTCAAATTATTTTTTTTCTTATGATCTCAATCAGTTTTGGAACTAAAGCAGCTGTTATGATACTTTCTTGGTATGTAGTACTCGAGAATATAGTTGAAAATAAAAATACATTATTACTTAGTTCATTTGACTGTTGGTGCCTTTTAAGGCCAATGTCATTGTATATTTTACTATATTCTTTTTACACAATTTTGGGTTTTGTTTATATTTATTAGTTTGTGAACATACAACTTCTCTAAATTACATAATTCATTTGCATTTTAAGGAACATGTACATATTGATATTATTTGACATTTTTTACGTGATATTTCAGTACATATCAAACTAAATGATTTAATAAAATATTTTCTTTCTAAGTAAATAAAATCGACAATTTCCTTACTATAAAACTTTATTTAATCCTCAACCGTGTAACTCATGGGTTTAAACTAGTATAGTCCGGTTCGTGAGGACTATTTTTTCGGTGAGGACTCGTAAGGACACCTTAAAAAAATTGAGAAAAAAAATAAAAAAAAATACAAAACATAAAATCAAGAATAGTATATATCATTATAAAAAAAATTGGAAAAAAATTTGGATCATTGAAAAAAGTAATGATCCAAATTTTTTTTATTTTTTTTAAATCATTGGATCATTATAAAAAATAATGATCCAAAAGTTTTTTTTCGAATCTTTTTTTCTCCAATATAGTACTATGATCCATTTTATTATTCATATTTTTTTTTATTTTTTTTTCAATTTTTCTAAGGTGTCCTCACGAGTCTTCACCGAAAAAATAGACCTCATTCGATCCACATTATATATATATATATATATATATATATATATATATATATATATATATATATATATATATATATATATATATATATATATATATATATATATATATATATATATATATATATATATATATATTTGAAGGTTCAAATGAGAACAATTTCAATAATTATTGAAATTGAGAACATGAGATCAAATATAAGCCACACAATTTTATAAGAGGCCCCCATCCGCCCCTTCCACCGCAACCACCACCAAACTTCTACGCCTCCACTACCACCCATCTCCACCACGTCCCCTATCCAGCGACAATCCATCTTACACAATTCCGCTACACCCCACCCACCGGCACCCATCCTACCCTACTTACCCTATCCCACCCTGGTATACCTACCCCGCCAACAAAATTTTTTTTTTACCATCCACACCCGCTCCACCCCACCCCACCCCACCCTACCCTACCCACCTACCCCGCCCACCCAAAAAAAATATTTTTTTTACCACCCACTCCCGCTCCACCCACCCTCCATCACTCACCCTACCCTACCCACCCCAACCCACCTTACCCTACCCCACCCCCCCTTGCCTACCAATTTTTTTTATATTTTTTTTCACACTCCCGCTCCAGCCTTCCCACCAGCACCCACCCAACCTACCCATCCCACCCCACCGTACCCTACGCCGTCCAAAATAAATAAATTTTTTAATATTTTTACCACCCACTCCCGCTCCACTCCACCCACCAGCACCCACCCTACCCTACCCACCCCACGTCACCTTACCCTACCCCGCCCACCAAAAATTTTTAATTTTTTTTACCACCCAATCCCGCTCCACCCCATCCACCAGCACCCACCCTACCCTACCCACCCCACCCCACCTTACCCACCTACCCCGGCCCACCACAAAAAAATATTTTTTTACCACCAACTCCCGCTCCACCCAACCCACTAGCACCCACCTTACCTTACCCACCCCCACCAATTTTTTTTTCACTCACTCCCGCTCCACCACACCAACTAGCACCCACCCAACCTACCCACCACACCCCCGTACCCTACCCCTACTACCCCCATCCCTATCGTACCATCACCTCGCCCACCAATTTTTTTTAATTTTTTACCACTCACTCCCGATCAACCCCACCCTAACCCACCCCACCGACCAACAAGCACCCCACCCTACGTTACCCCTACCACCCCCACCCCCACCCCTACCTTACCATCACCCTGCCCACCAAAAAAATTTAATTTTTTACCACTCACTCCCGATCTACCCACCCCACCATTCACATGTGCATATTCACAAGTGAATGATAGACTTTTAATCAGATATGAATAATAAGGTTTAATCATATGTGAATATTTCAATCATATGTGAATAACAATGTTTAATTGCATGTGATTAAATACATATGATAGGAAAATTTGTTTAAAAATAAAAATTTGTTATGTACATATTTACATATGAATAACATGTGAATAACTTAATTATATGTGGATAACAAGGTTATAATCACATGTGAATAATAGGGTTTTATCCCATGTGAATAGCTTAATCATATGTGATCAATAATGTTTAATCACATGTGATCAAATACATATAATAAGAAAATTTATTTAAACATAAAAAATCATTATGTACATATTTGCATATAAATAACATGTTTTAATCCCATGCGAATAACAAGGTGTAATCACATGTGATTGAAGAAAAAACATATCACATGTGAACAAGATTTCAGAATCATATATGATTAAACGCTTAGTAACAAGGTTTAATCACATGTGATTAAACAAAAAATACATATCACATGTGAACAATATTTCAGAATCATATATGATTAAGCGCTTAATAATTAATATATATATATATATATATATATATATATATATATATATATATATATATATATATATATATATATATATATAATAAGAAATATCATTAAAAATAGAAAATTCGTTATGTGTATATTCACATATGAAAAACAGGTTTTAATCACATGTGAATAATGAGTTTTAATCACATGTGATTAAATATATATAATAGAAAAAATATTTAAAAATAAAAAATTTGTTATGTACATATTCACATATGAATAACAAGTTTTAATGGAATGACATGGTCTATAACATGTGAATAACAAAGTTTAATCATATATAAATAACAAGGTTTAATCAAATGTGATTAAATATATATAATAAGAAAAATCATTAAAAATAGGGTTTTATCACATGTGAATAGCTTAATCATATGTGATCAACAATTTTAATCACATGTGATTAAAAATATATAATAAGAAAAATTATTTAAAAATAAAAAAATTCATTAAGCACATATTTACATATGAATAACGTGTTTTAATCACATGTGATTGAATACGTATAATAAGAAAAATTATTAAAAATAAAAATTCTATTTGAGCATATTCGCATATGAATAACAAGTTCTAATCACATGTAAATAGCATTATCTAATTACATGTGAGTAACAGGTTTTAATCATATGTGAATAAAATATTAAGAAATAAAAATTCGTTATGCGCATATTCACATGTGAAAAACAGGTTTTAATCACATGTGAATAATAGGGTTTTATAACATGTGAATAGCTTAATCATATGTGATCAACAATGTTTAATCACATGTGATTAAATACATATAATAAGAAATTTTATTTAAACATAAAAAATTAATTATGTACATATTTGCATATAAAAAACACGTTTTAATCACATGTGAATATGTGAATAACAAGGTTTAATCACGTGTGATTGAAGAAAAAACTTATCACATATGATTGAAGAAATTCTAGTAAAGACATTTCATGGAACAACTTATGTGTATCCTTCTTCTTCAGCTTATGTGCATCTTTAAGGTTCACCAAATTCAGCAAGTTTCAATGTTTCAGCAAGAAATCAAACATTTTGGTAACTAGCCAAGATTGTAATTGTAATACAAGTGAGTTACCTAACTAATTATTGATATCTTTTTTGGGAGATTAGAGATACGATAAATACTTATTATGTGTTAATTTAAATTAATTGCAGGTATGAAAGGTCGAATGAGATGCCCATACTCCAATATTAACTACGATAGCAGCCAATGTCCATATAGGATCAATTTGTTAAGCAAAGGAAATTGCAAAAATTAGAGTCTAACTTGATAATTGTATTTTGCAAACACAAGGTGACTGCTAGAGTCTAACTTGATAATTATATTTCATGTACATGCTTTCTTCTTGCATAATTTATGATTTTGAACAAAATAGTTGCGTATGGGGTATAGATTATAGAACATACTCTCTCACCACAACAAGTAAAGTCATGAAGGACAAATGAATCGCCCCAAAACCACATTTTGTTTGTTCAATTGATTGCTTACACAAGAAGGAAACCGTGAGATTCCAAGAACAATCAAAGGTAAAGCTTAAAGGCAATTACATAAGTAAAGCTCTTTGATTGTTGAATTAAGCAACAATGCTAAAGAATATTAGAAACAAACATTTTCTTTCAAACAATATTATGAATGATAGCTACTTTGAAACGAACCACACATTAACCAAGTTGACCAAGAAAGGTGAAAAGTTTACGTGGGCCGAAAAACAACAAGAAGCATTCCAGAAGTTGAAACAAGCTTTATGTGAAGCACCGGTGTTGGCTTTACCACAAAGCGGAGAAGAGTATGTGATCTACAGCGATGCTTCTAGAATTGGTCTTGGGTGTGTTCTAATACAGAAAGGTCGGGTCATAGCCTATGCGTCCCGCCAATTAAAAGACGCTGAGAAGAAGTATCCAGTTCATGATCTGGAATTAGCTGCGGTGGTTCTAGCATTGAAGCTGTGGAGGCATTATTTATACGGTGTAAAGTTTGTTATTTACACTGATCATAAGAGCCTAAAGTACCTCTTCGACCAGAAAGAGCTCAACATGAGACAGCAAAGGTGGATGGATCTACTGAAAGACTTTGATTGTGAAATTCAGTACCACCCTGGCAAGGCGAATGTGGTGGCAGATGCTTTAAGCCGAAAGGAAGTTCCTCTAAACATTACATCAGCATGTATGGGTGTAGTAAGCCGGTTACCAGAATTGATTCGTTCGGCACAAGAAGAAGCGTGTAAGCCGGAGAATGTAAAAAGCGAAAGAATGGTTGGATATTTGAAGCATCTGGAAGAAAATGTTCAGAAGTTGAAGACCTTCAGAGGTCGAATATGCGTCCCGAAACAAGGAGAAGCGCGGAATTTGCTTCTAGAAGATGCCCATTATAGCCGATATGCAGTTCACCGGGCAGTACTAAGATGTATCGGACGTTAAAACCGATGTATTGGTGGACTGGAATGAAGAGAGACATTGGAAGATATGTGGAAAGATGTTTGACTTGTCTGCAAGTTAAGTCAAACCATCAGAAACAGTACAGAGAAATACAACCATTGCCGGTTCCAGAGTAGAAGTGGGATCATATTACCATGGATTTTGTGACAAAGTTGCCGCGGACACCGCGAGGTTATGATTCTATATGGGTGATTGTGGATCGATTGACCAAATCGGCTCAGTTCATACCATATAAAGAAAGTTATAGAGTAGATCAACTGGCGAAAATCTACATTGATGAAGTGATATGTCGACATGGATTACAAGCATCGATTGTATCGGATCGAGACAGCAGATTTACTTCCCATTTTTGGCAAAGTCTTCAAAAGCAATTGGGTACAAAAGTACTTATGAGTACAACATACCACCCGCAGACCGATGGCCAAAGTGAAAGAACGATCCAAACTTTGGAAGACATGCTGAGGACTTGTGTCATAGACTTTGGTGGAAGTTGGGAAGATCACTTGCCTCTGGTAGAATTCGCGTACAATAACAGCTATCATTCCAGCATTCAGATGGCCCCGTATGAAGCCTTGTATGGAGCACCGTGTCGTACTTTGACTTGCTGGACTGAAGTTGGGGAAAAGCCGTTGGCTGGACCCGGAATTGTAGCACAGACTGAAGAAAAGATCAAACTGATACGCAAAAATTTGAAGGTAGCTCAGAATAGACAGAAACAGTACGCGGATAAACGGGTGAAACCAATAAAATTCCAAGTAGGAGACATGGTAATGCTCAAAGTATCTCCTTGGAAAGGCGAAGGGAAAGTTGAGTCCTCGCTTCATTGGACCTTTCCGTATATCCCAAAGAGTTGGAGCCGTAACGTATCGATTAGAGTTACCTGATGAACTTCATGGTATACATGATGTATTCCATGTGTCCCATTTGAGGAAAACTTTGTTTGATAAGTCTCAACATGTACCTCTTGCTGAAATTGAGGTAGATGAAAAGTTGAGATATCCGGAACAACCCGAGAGGGTGTTAGACCGCAAGGTAAGACAGCTGCGAAATAAGATCAGCATGGTGAAAGTGCTTTGGCGTCATCACAAAGGTTCCGACATGACGTGGGAGACCGAAAGTGAAATGAGGGAAAAATACCCTCAACTTTTTGTATGCTTTCGGGGACGAAATCTCTTAAAGGAGGGGAGAATTTGTAACGCCAAAACATGTTTAATATGTAATTATTGTAAAAAGGGCAAATTGGTCATTTTACCTTAGAAGGGTAATTTGGTCGTTTGGACAGAAAATCACTTGTTTTGTAATAATATTTTGAGTCTTGGACTTAAAATGTTATAAAAATTGAATTTGTGTCATAAATTGTGCAAATTGTGGCAAAAGTCCTAAAAATGCAACTTCAAGGACCAAAATGTAAATTTTGGAGGTATAAAAAGGGAACACTTGTGCAGATTTTTGGCACATATGGGAGAGAAATTCTTGTGCGATTTCTGCAGAAATTGAAGGGTTTTGAAGAATTGAAGTTTGCAAAATCGGATTATAGCTTCAAAGGGTAGAATTGGAAGTTTGAAAGGTAAGTTCTTCAAGTTCTTGATTGTTGTTCTTGATGAGTTTTGTAGAACTCAAAAACTGCATTTGCAGTTATAATTGTGTGGTTAAAATGGTTAGATACTTCCATTAAGTCATAATAATAAGGACTTAATTCAAGAAAATGGAAGTAGATTGTTATTTTTGATGAATTTGAAGTTTTGGGGTTGTTAGAACTAAGAACCCTAATTCTTCATATGATTGATTGAGTGTGTTTTGGGGGTTAAAACCTTGTTAAAATGTAAGGTTTTTGTCTAGGAATAAACCCCAAACGGTTAAGAACAACATTAAGAACTTATAAACCAAAACTGCAAGCTACAGTGCATAAATCGCGACTGGCCAGGAGACCTGCACTGGCGCCAGGTGCAGTGCGCCCAGGAGCCAGGCGGGGTGCGCCCAGGCGCAGTGCGCCCTGTCCTAGGCGCAGTGCGCCTCCAGGCAGAGGCCAGGCAGGGGATCAAAAATGCTAACTTTTGCTTGGCTTGTCCGATTTAGCTCAAACTTGAACCGTAGGCTCGTTCTGGTCTGAAAAGTTTGGGAAAATTTTCATATTGAGTTTTCGACCTCTCGGGGACACTGTAGATCGATTCGAATGCCTCGGTGAATAGTGAAATTCATAAAAAGTTAGTAAACGGAAAGTTTATTAACTAGGCATTGTTTATAATGATATTGTATTGAACTCTATTGTATTAGAGTTAATTGGAATGGTTATTAACCTATAATTATTTTGAAAATAAATGGAATTATAGGTACGGGACAAAGCCTTACGGAATACATTGGAAGGCAAGGAACGACAAACGCTAGTTGTAGCAAACCTTCAGGTGAGTAATCTCACTGTTATTCGATGTGATATGTGTTTAAAGAGCAGCTGCAGATGGAAATGATTTTGGGGACAAATTCCGACAAATTATATGATTCGATTTATGACAATACCAGATAAGCCGTGAGTCTAAAATAGACAAGAACGGAGCTATGAGTCAACAATAATGACATGACAATATCAGATAAGCCGTGAGTCTGTTATAGACAAGAACGGAGCTGTGAGTCAGTCAATTTTAACGATACGACAATACCAGATAAGCCGTGAGTCTATAATAGACAAGAACGGAGCTGTGAGTCAAACTTATATAGACAAGACCGGATAAGCCGTGAGTCATTGCGATGGCAAGAACGGAGCCGTGAGTCTAGGCAAAAGCGGGATAACCCGTGAGCTATATATGATTTTATATTACATGAAAATACATAATTGATTTTGTATAGAGAATTTTATTCTTATACATGTTATATTTGATTTGATTACTCATTGGGCTTTATAGCTCACGGTTTTATTGATATGTCCCTGCAGGTGAGCGTGATCCCGCCAAGGAAAAAGACAGAGTCCGTGACTGAGGACTTAGTATTTGAAGTAACGACCCGGCTTGAAGAATGTGTAATATTATGTATTGTAATTCGTGGTACTCTTGTACTCGTATTGTATTAACTAATACCCCTTACTTATGGTTTGTTTGTAAAATATTTGGTTTGAAAAAAATGAAAAATTTTTGGGGTGTTTTGTTAATAAGTCGGGTGTTACATGAACCTCTTGGAGGTTCAATCGCATCGGCGACGGAGGATTGAATTACCTTGGGAAACAATATCATGAACTCCTTTTTGCTTCATCGATCTCAACCTCAAATCAGCATGAAACGAATCAACAAATCCACCACCGAAAGTAAACCTAGGTCTCGCCAACTTACCGGATGAGTTTTCAGCATCAAAATGATGGTTCTTATTTGACGATTAAGATCAGGAAGGAGGACGGAGGCAATCAGAAAACACTCCGGCGGCCGGAAAAAGTGTTCCCAAAGTCGCAAATTTTAATAATTGATTTTTTTAGCGGGTTGGTTAGGTGGGGGTAGAGGCGTAGAGTTTGGTGGTGATTGCAGTGGAAGGGGGCGGACGGGGTCCTCATTTAAAATTAAATGGTCTAAATTTGTTCTCATGTTCTCAATTTAATAAATGTTCTCATTGCAAAACACCTTAAATATGTGTTAGAAATGCATCCATCAAAAAAAACTTGAAAAAAAATGCACGTATAAAAAAGTTTGTACACCTTAAATTTTTTTTTTGCACATACAAAAAAACTCGGTTTGGAAGTTCTCGGGGTGAAGTTGGTTCTCAAAATATCCTAACTATATATATATATATATATATATATATATATATATATATATATATATATATATATATATATATATATATATATATATATATATATATATATATATATATATATTAACTAAGTTTTAGGTAACTATTAAATCATAATTTCCTAAAATCTAAGGTTCTTAATTGATAGTTATCTAAAAAGAATAATTGATTTTTTTTTTACTTTTTTTTCTTCTTTTTGTTAATAGATACTAAAAATCAGTTTCATTCAAAAGTGAATATAATATCAATATGGTTGTAATCGTAAATGAATAAAGCATAAAATGAATATAATATCAATATGGTTGTAATCGTAAATGAATAAAGTATATTACATAAATTAATATATTATACAACTATTTAGAAATGAATAACACGAAAAGAAAAAAAATTACAATGTAGAAATTTACTATTTTCTTATAATCATAATTGAAAACTTATTTTCTATAATCATAAATGAACATTACCTGATGTTTTTCACTTAGTGTTTGATTATACATTAGCACTGTCGCATTGCATTCCACCAAAATCTTAGATTTTTTCTGTACAATGAAAAATACAAAATAAATATCATTAGCTAGAAATAACATTATATTCATAAATGAATAAAATAAGGATATAACACTAAAGTTTTATTCGTTAATCAAAATCATATAATCATCATTGAATCATACATATAAAAAAATACTTTGTATAAGCCTATTCATTGATGATATTACTCGGCCCATACAAAATCAAAATCATATAATCATGAATCATACATATAAAAAAACACTTTGTATAAGCCTATTCATTGATGATATTACTCGGCCCATACAACTGTGCATATAATCATCAATGAATAACCAATATAATCATCAATAAACATAATTTTCAATATAATAATCAACAAATGAACATTATATAATCATCAGTGAATAAATATATATAATCATTAATGAATAATACATATTATCATCAATGAATACAATTATCTATACAATCATAAATGAATAACACATATAACCAGAAAAATCGCCTAATTCATATAATTCAACAATTTTCATTGCGGGATGTCTCATGCTTCTAATCATTTATGGTTATCAAGTAACAAAAATACTTAATTGAACATAAAATCAAACCACATTTATGATTATCGAGTAATATATACCAATAATCATAAATGAATACATCTAATCCTAAATAGGGAGTTAAAATTTTGATATTAGCGTTTACATTAACAGGTATTGTTTCCAATAATATATTCATAATAACAACTCGTATAGACTTTGATATCAACGTTCATATTAACAAGTTTATGAGACAATTGTGTATTGGTGATAAAAAAAAACTATTACTATAATTAAAATGGCTACCAAATCAAATGAATCATGTCCATGTTAACACAATTTATCAAGTTATGGTGCTATGGAGATAAAAAAGATTAAACTGCTACAAGCAAAAAACTTAAATGTTTGTAAATCTGAATCACCGTTAAATGGTAAAAACTCACCTTTTTAAAAGAAAAGGCCAAAGGGTAAAAACTCACCTTTCTAGTCGCACCATCACCGCAACTTACCGGTGCTTTGGTTGTCATTGGGTCTTTCTGTTTCGATGTCACTAGCGCGTAATAAACATTGCTCCTTTGCAGTGGCAACTGCTTTTGGTATAAAAACAGAAAAGTAATCGAAAACAAACATGCGGTGGTGATGCAGATCTGGCGGCGGCAGGAAAGAAGAGGGAGTCGGTAGGGTGGGAAAACGTAAAGACGGAATTGAGAGAGAGAAAGAGAGATATTAGCAGCTAATATAGGAACTAATAAAAATAGCATGACCAATATGACGACAATACGCATATTTTACACATTCATTTTGCTTATCTTAATTTTAAAATTTATTGATCCATTTATATTAGACTTAGATTTTAATATTTCAAAGGCTCAGATTGAGTCTCCTGTTCTCTACCTTTTACCGGTTCTCCAATGAACCTACCTCTTTATATATATATATATATATATATATATATATATATATATATATATATATATATATATATATATATATAGGGTTGGGTTATTGTGAGAACTCAAAAAAGCATGAGATCTTGAGAACTCCATATCAACCATTAAATCATTATCTAATCCAATAAGGACATGATCGTTATTTAACAAATCCCATTTAATTTTGATTTTTTTTTTATTTTTGGCAACAATATTATCATTTCCTAAAAATAAGCCTAATCAATTTCAAATTTCAAATTTCTAAATTTATAAAATTTTTGTTTTTATAATAATGTCAAAATTTTCGAAATTAATTTTTTTAATTTAGATTTTTGGAATTTAAAAGACACATAAATTTTTTTATTTGCAGGTGCATATATGCATGTTTTCGAAATTTATATATACGTATGCTTATCTTTAAATATGAATGCAAACAATAAAAATTGATTTATTAAAAACAATAATATACAACTGTTTTGAACGATACATGCAAATTTATTATAAATAATGAACAATACATACAAAATATAATAAAAAAACAACAATAATTCATCGTATCTTCATTTTTTAGTTTGTCACTCTTCAATTCATCAATTTGATTGATAAATTTTTCAAAATCTGCAAAAAAACATTAATAAAAATTAATATAAATGTATATTCAAAAACAGTATAATAAATACTTACATGCATATACACATATGCACATAGGCACATATATATATGTATGCATATACACATGCACATTTATACACATGTATACCTTTACAACAAAATGCACATATGCAACTACGCATACATTTATGCACGTATGTATTTATGCAAATACATGAAGATATACACATATATGCATATATACACATGTCTTTAGATGACCATATGCAATAATACATCTATGCATATATGCATATATGCACATGTCTTTATATGACCATATGTGGCATCTATGTATATATGTATTTAGACATATATGCAGATATGCACATATGTACAGATATGAGTATAAATAAATTATCATATGCATCCATCTATGCATAACGGTACACATGTACAAAATACTATGGACAAAAAATCCAAATTATGCACATACGCACATACGTGTATGCATATATGCACATACGTATATGTGCATATGCACAAACGTGTATGCACACATGCACATACAAATGGATGTATATTCGATAAAAAATGGATTATAAAATATTAACTAACAGCAATAACTTAATTGATTATAAAAACAAATTGATAATTGATTAATGCTCTGTGATGCGTAAAATCAAGACTGAAAAGTAAGAATGGATCATGATGAACTAAAAAAAACGAGATATAATCAAGGCTACTACCAAACAGAGGAAACTTAGGAAAATAGTCAATATATGTCTCCGGAATTTTTCGTACATAAAAAATCTCACAAAAATATTTATGAATGCAATATCGATAAACCAAGCGCTAAAGAAAAACAAAAAAGAGAGTTCTTAAATTAGAGGATTAATGCTATGTGAAGCCACTTTCGGTTAACTACTAAAACTCAATGAACTTTTGAAATATTTTATGCATAAAATGTATGAAGTACCTGATTAAGATGTGAAGTTTCTTCACTCGTTAATATTTGGTATGAGGTTCCTGGTGCAGCAACTTCATAGCATTCCATTGAAAGGAAAAGATAAAAAAATATAAGTAGATATCAAGAATTAAATAAATTAATGACTAGGTTCGGATCAGGAATTGGTCAATCAACATGTTTCAAGTTATCTTTCTGAAATTTCAACACATATTGAATCCAACTAAAATTGAAATAGACTATCGATAGATTGTCGAGTGTAGCCATAACCAAAAGGGTTTACTAAAAGCAAATAAAGACATGACAGTAGCAATGTAACGGTGGTTCAGGAATTATAACAAACATGTGGTAGGTAAGATGAAATACCATGTTCTTTACCTGCACATCGATGATGATGATGTTGGTCTGGGAGAGCCACCATGCTTATCACCACCGTCGGCTAAACCACCGCTATCGCACACGACCCACCTACACTGTTGTTTTCCAGAAATCTAAAACAACAATTGATACTTGCGTCTTCGTCTTCTCCACCAGAAATCGGAAATCATAAATCAAAAATCCAGGTCTGCTCACTGATTGCGTATTCGTCTTCTCCACCGGCGTATATATCGGAAATCGAGGAGTAATTTCGTTTGGATGGATCTGCAAGGGAGGAGGAGCAACTTAATTTCGTTTGTGAACAAGATAATACATACCTGATGAAGGTTATCCCTCATTCTCGGTGTCAAATCGAGGAGGATATGCTCCGGTGGGTGAGGCAGCGAATATCCAATATGAGGGGACGATCTACAGCGAGCTTTGATAGAGACGATGACAGACTTACTGAAGAAATCGATTTGTTCCTCAATCGATATGCATAATGGTGAATCGAGGTCGTCGGATTTGTTCTCGTTGTTAGCTGACTCGAACATCAATTCCTCAATCGACTAGAAAGGTTGTTAGAGGCTTGATCAGCAAGGTCGTCTGAGAAAGAGATAGTATTGACGGCGGTGGTTCTTCACGGGATCGAGAGGAAGATGAGAGAGGAGTGAGAGAAAGAGGGATTGATTTTTTTCCTTTTTTAATGTATTTAAAATTAATTAGGCTGATTTTATGGGATTTCCTTTAATGATAATTTTTACTCTCTATAATACCCCTGCCAGCTTTTGACTAATACCAAAAATACCATTGAATTTGTTATTAATTACAAAAATGCCATGTTTCATCTTAGCCTTTGAATTTTTTGATCTTGTGGTCCAGAATTGGTTCTCAATATCTCATGGTTTTTTGAGTTCTCAAAAGAACTAACTCTATATATATATATATATATATATATATATATATATATATATATATATATATATATATATATATATATAACACACATCTTGGTGGTTGAGTTGGCAAGAGCACATGCCTCCCTTATGGGAGGTTGTGGGTTCAAACCACACTCCACACAAGTAAGGTAAAGATATTACACCTTTACTTGTGGCCTCTGTGCTAGCCAAGACAGTGTGTACCCGGGGCTGGTTTCCCCCCAGTCGTTGCTTGCAGGGCGTCTTTCCGGGGTGGACGTGGTTTGCGCCAGGGTTTGCCGATTGCGTGTGCGGGTCTAGTCTCTGTGCAGCATCTACTTGGAGAAAGGGAATGTTCAACGGTATAACGACCGAGCAGTCCCATATGTACCTAGCTAGGCTGTAGTATATTACGTACCCGTGTAATAGGATTCATCCCTACTTGCAAATATATATATATATATATATATATATATATATATATATATATATATATATATATATATATATATATATATATATATATATATATATATATATATATATATCGTAGACTTCTTTTTACATTTTACAAATAATGATCTTACGGAAGCATAAACAAACACACAAAAAAAAAAAAACCAAATCACCGAGGATAAAGAGTTGTACGTACTCATGGCAGTTTGGGTTGTATCCAAAATGTTGTTTTCATATCATCAAAGGTGTGAGTTTATGGAAGGTGCAATGTACACAAAAGTTGTCTCCCATAATATTAAGGGTTTGTGGTAAAGCAATTAGTTTTGGTGTTGGGCCCAGCGAGAATAATGAAAAATGCACTTTAATAATTTATTTTCCGATCCGTCTTAATCTCTTCACCAACTTATTGTAATTGGAAAATTAACGAGTTCTCGAAATGATGTAAAGCTTCCGTTATCCATTCAAACTGATGAAGACAAAATATGTATACAGTCGTTTAACAGTATCATGCACCTAACAACTATGATTAACTAACTACGCTTCTAACATACGAACTAACTACGGTAGGAAGTAACTAACGAAAGTAACACCTGATAATTACAAGTCCATTACAACTCTAGAACAAATCCCTAATAATACAGAAATGATTGGGAAACTTGGCTCACCCATCCTGATCGAACGGGCCTATATAATTTGGACTTCCTCAAGAAAACTCACTCTTATTTCCCTCAAATGATAAAATGACGACTACGTGGAATTAAGAAATTACATTGCGTTATTAATTTCTAGAAACTATAATTAATATCACACAGAAGATTGCTATGATTTTGCCGAAACTATAATAACATTAATTTCCAGAAATTACAATTGCTATTCCACATAAGGTCTATCATTTAAATTAATCTTCACATTTTATCTTTTTTTTTTAATAGCGACTATTCAAAAAATCTAGCAAGGTGCTAGCCATTACAAGGTACAAGGAACATAAGGAGACAGAGACCAATTATACCAACAAATACTAGGGGAACTTGGACCTATACTTAATCCAATTAAAGACACACAACTTCAGATCATCAACCAAGCCTAAAACAGAAGTCTTCCTCCTAGCAAACATTCGATTGTTCCTCTCCTTCCAAATAGACCAAATCAAGGAATAATTCAAAGCTAAGCGCAACCTGCGATCGTACTTGCTAATCCCCGAACACATCAGACCAGCAATAAATTCACTAAGACAAGGAAACGTACCCCACGAACCAAACCATATGCGGAACTGACTCCACACTTCTACAGCTAACTTACATGCAAAGAAGAGACGGTCGACATCCTCAACATCATCATTGCAAAAGGTACATAACACCGAATTAACGGAAATACCTCTGACAGCAAGATTACAAGCCACAGGGATCCGATTGAGCATCGATTGAGCATCAACCTCTAGGCAAACAGTTGATTTTAAGAGGAATCAAATTGTTCCACCTGAAAGTCGACATAACAATGAGACCATTAACTTTAAGAGCGATCAAGCTACTGGCCGAAGCTACCGAAAACAGTCCTGAATCATCACCACACCATTTCCACATATCGGGAACGTTCTGCAGCCTCACATCAGCAAGAGTAGTTGAAAAAATATCAATGGCTGTAGCTTCTCGACCGCGCCTAAGCTGCCTTTTCCAATGCCAAACAGGGTTCTCCGACGAAATGCGGTCGAAAACTTTACAGTTTTTATTAGCCTCATTGAGATACAACTCTAGAAATAAATCTATGAAGCCAACATTGTCGTGCCAGCTATCCTTCCAGAAATGCATCTCTTTACCGTCACCCAAGATTCTCATAAACAGATTATCCACCTTTATCCTATAAATTGAAAGTCAAATCCCCAGGATAGCATTCTTAGCAAAAGGTGTACAATCGACTCCATTTATCTTACGTAAAGTTTTTATGCAAGAGGTCCAAAAGCTGTGTTTTTATGCTTTCAATCTCCAACACCATTTAAGAAGGGGAGCAAGGTGGAGAGATTTAACACATCGAACTCCAAGACCACCAATGTGTTTCGGTTTAATGACAACATTCCAAGCAACCCAATGAATCGATCTTTTGTCTCCTTAACCACCCAAAGGAACTTTTCCTAATACCTTCCAAGAGATCAAGGATCTTCTTAGGGGCTCTAAATAAAGAGGAAGACTCTACATAACCGCCTTAACAAGCATTGGTTGACCACCAAAATAGAGGTGTCTATATTTCCAATCTGAAAGCCTAGATCTAAATTTATCCACAATAATCGTCTAATTCCTAGCCAATTTCATGTTGCCCCAATAGGGAAGCCAAGATACACAAACCGAAAGGAGTTAAGCTTACAATTAAGAACATTCGTGAATCTAGCCACATCAACCTCATCCAGACCTACACCAAATTAAAACTCTATTTTTGCAAACTTTAACTTTGAGACTCGCGGCGATGTAAAAACATCTTAAAATTCTATTGAGGATCATAAGGTTAATCACAGACAATTCTACCACAAAGGTGACATCATTCGCATACATAAACTGAGAAATTCAAGGGCCATTATTAAGCAATACCTCAAAATAGATGTCGATCACAAGCTGTTTTTAAAGAGATACCAAGGCCTTCCATAGAAACAATAAACAGAAATGAAGCAAGTGGATCACATTGCCGAACACCTCTTTTAATCTCGAATTCATTGGTAGGAGAGCCGTTAACAAGGATATACACTTTTACTGAAGAAAGGCAACCTTTGATCCATTTTCTCCAAAAAAATCCATAACCCATTTGCTCCATGACCAAATCTAAGTGATTCCAATTTAAAGAATCGAAGGCTTTATCAAAGTCAATCTTGAAAATGAGAATGTTTTTAGCCCATGAATAAAGCTCATTCAGAATTGATATCGTGCTTTTATTGCAGATAAATTATGCGATATCTTGTGTTTTTTAGATCAATAACTATCACGCACAAATTGACTACATAGGTTGAAAAACTACAAGGAAACGAAGTCGCCCTCATCTCGCCTGATTTTCTCTCCGGTGAACCAAGGTAAGTTATATGACTATATCGCCCTCATCTCGCCTGATTTTCTCTCCACTCCTGCTCGCACCTCCGTAAGCTTTTTCCCTCCAACCCCCTGTTTTCCTCTCTCCTTCGTTCTTCTTGAATCAAGCCAACCGCCCCCCTCCATATCCGACCTGCAACTCTCAATTTGACCCCCTTAGTCTCCGGTTCTAGCCAAATTGCCAACGGATTTGTGCTCTGGTGAACCTACGGTACAAAACACATTCACTCCCTTATCCGATCCGCCACTGGTCGGGTCATCTAAGTCGACTCAGCGAGTTGAACGGCGAGTCAAATGGTCCTGGTCAACACAGTGGGTCAATTCAGTGGGTCAATTTCTGCAGAGAATTTGTTACAGATAAATATTTACGCTCAATTTTTCAGCCCCTCTTCTCTTGCGGATTCAGAGCACGTCGGGGCACTTCTTTCTCATCGGAATTTTTTTAGGCAGTCTGTTGGATTTTAAATGGAGGTCTGAAGTGGTGTTCGGTACTGTATTAAGGGTAGATGGCTGCTCGCAGAAGCGTTTTTGATAGGATGGGTACGACTAGAATAAATGGAGGTTTACCTACGGATGAAACTCTTAATGCTAAGGTGGCTTACAACATTTTTATCACGAATTTCCCATCCCATTTTACTGTGCGAGAATTGAGGAAGACATGTGAGAAGTATGGAACAGTCAATGATGTGTTCATTCCGAAAAAAATTTCGAAATACGGTAACCATTTTGCTTTTGTTAGATTTGTCAAGAATGGTGATGTGCAAACCCTTGCTAATAACCTGAATTCAATTTGGATTGGGAATATTAGACTGTTTGCCAATGTAGCAAGGTTGATAGGAGTGTGGGTAATGCTACTAGCCAGAATGTTTTGCCTAATAATGTTACTTATGAGAAAGGTGGGGCCACCTGTGCATAACAATGGAGTTAGGAATTATGCTGATGTCCTTCGAGGGGGGTCTCAAGGTCTTGTGCAGGAAAAGGAGGTAGGATCTAAACCTGTGATTGTGTTGGATCAAGAGTGTGTGAATGATCATTCTAATTTGTTTACTTTAGTGGCTTGCGTGAAAGAATTTGGGTCTATCCCAAATATTCAGTCGATTTGTTCAAATGAAGGTTTTGATGGGCTCCGGTTCAAATTTTTGGGTGGATTTTGGATTGCTATTACATTCCAGTCTTCGCATGCATGTGATAGCTTCAAATCTCATCAAGGTATTGCTTCGTGGTTTGTTGAAGTGAAGGATTGGTCTGATGATTTTGAAGTCAAGGAGAGAGTCGTATGGATTGATGTGGAGGGTATACCGTTATTGTTGTGGACCAGAATTACGTTTGTAAGAGTGGCTTGGCAATAGGGTGACCTCGTTTATTTTGAGGATGCGAAGGGTACTAATAGATATAGTGTTTGCATGTGTGTTAAAACGATTTTAACAAAACTTATTTCTGAATCTTGCAAAGTTGTATTTCAAGGGAAGGTGACAGAGATACGGGCTAAGGAAATTACGAGTTGGGTTCCATATTTTGTGGTAAAAGACACTATTTTAAATGAAAAGTTGGATGCTGAAGGTGAAGAGGATGTTTACATGAATCAGGATGTAGATGATTGGGCGAAAGATGGAAGATCAGATGATGATGATGGCGAGTCCGTTCATGTTCCTGATTCGTTTGATAATGAAAACAGGGAAGGTGTTAAAGACTCATTGGATGGCGACCCTTTTGGTTTAGATGATTTAATTCGCAAGAAGGGGGATGTTAATAATTGTTTTTCAAAGGAGATGACTAATGACATTTCTTTCCCACCTGGTTTCACACCGCCTTTTGTTGCGAGGGAGGGGACTGGGCATATTCCGTGTCAAGAGAGGACGACCCAGCAACATTCTCCTCATGATGTTCCTTCCCCGGTGAATTTTCCAAGAAAGTCCGACCAGCGTTCCCGTCAGGCCATAGAGTCTGATGATGAGCAAGAATGTGGGGGTACGGAGGGTTGCTTCTTGGCAGGATTCAGATGGTGGTATGCAAACAAAAACACACGTTCCAGGTAACTCGGCGAATTTTATAGAGGGTGATCAAGATGATGATTGTCAGTCAGTGATTGGTCCTTTAGATGGAGTTTTTGATACACAATCTGCAAATGCTGACTCTATGATTCCTCCCAAGCGTCCTGTTGATTCTTTGTCGCTTATGGATCAATTTAACAGGTTTATTGAATTGGGTCAAGCGAGTGGGCTTCGTATGACTGGTTATGAGAAAGACCTGAAGATTTTTCTCAAAAGAATTGGAGCGGGTGACGTTTTTAAATGAATATTTTATCGTTGAATGTTCAAGGATTGGGAGGTAAAGGAAAAAAATGGTGGGTGTATGATTTGTGTAATGTTCATAAGGTGAATTTTCTGGCTATTCAAGAGACGAAGAAGGGTCGTATTTCTCCTTTGTTGGCTAGAAGGTTATGGCGTAATTCATTTTTTGATTATTCGGTGAGTCCATTGAGGGGAGCTTCTGGTGGTATTGTTTGTATTTGGGATAAAGGGGTTTTCAAGTGTAAAAATCAAGTTATTCAGGATGCTTTTGTGATGTTGGAAGGCTGTTGGGGAGGAGATGAATTTCCTGTTTTGATCATTACTATTTATGCTCCTCAAAGTGCTAATAATAAAAAAGATTTGTGGCTTACTATTGGTGGGTTTTTGGATTCGTGGGAAGGTGAAGTCATCGTCATGGGTGATTTTAATGTGGTGCGGTTTCAGCCTGAGCGACATGGTACGTGTTTTAATAAAAGACAAGTCGTTGATTTTAACGATTTTATTCGTTCGGGTAGTTTGGTTGATGTTCATCTAGGGGGGGTATTCTTTTACTTGGTCGGATAAGGTGGCGGGGAAGATGAGTAAACTGGATAGATTTTTGGTTTCGGAAGGTGTGTTGTCTTTTTTTCCTAATCTATCCGGAATTATTCTTGATAAGAATCTTTCGGATCATAGACCGATTTTTCTTAGAGATTGTGATCTTGATTATGACCCCACCCCGTTTCGACTTTTTCATTCGTGGTTTTTGGAGGAAGACTTTGTGCAGGTGGTTGAGGATTCTTGGAATAATGATGGATGTAATCACGCAAATGCCATGGTGAAGATGAAAGAAAAGCTAAAGATCTTGAAAAAAAATTAAAGTTATGGAATTACAATAAGTTGCAAAAACGAAATAAAAGGAAGAAGGATATTCAAAAGGAGATGGTGGAGATAGATAAGAAAGCTGATTTTAGGGGTGGAGTTAGTGGAGATATGGAGAATAGAATGTTATTGGCTAAAGAACTGGCGGATATAAATAGAATTGAAAATCTTGATGTGGCTCAAAAAGCCAAAGTGAAGTGGGCTTTTGAGGGGGATGAAAACAGTAAATTTTTTCATGGCATTCTTAATAAAAGAAGAAGGAAGACGGCTGTCCGTGGTGTTTTTTCGGATGGTAGTTGGATTGAAGAGCCAAAGTTGGTGAAAGACGAGTTTAGAAAGCATTTTGCGGAGAGATTCACTAAACCTGACTGGGGTAGGCCACAGGTGGATCAACCTTTTCCTTGTGTTTTGTCTGTTGAGCAGGTGGAGGAATTGGAGTATGAGGTCACGATGGAGGAGGTTAAAAGGGCGGTCTGGATTGTGGTTCTGACAAAGCTCCGGGGCCGGATGGCTATACTTTTGAATTTTTCAAATAGTTTTGGCATTTGGTTAATTCTGAGGTGGTGGAGGCGGTTAAGTGTTTTTTTTCATATGGGGAAATTTCCTAGTGGTTGCAATGCGTCTTTTATTTCCTTGATTCCTAAAGTGCAGCACCCTAAATTTGTTCAAGATTATAGACCTATTAGCCTGATCGGTTGCCAATATAAAATTATTGGCAAACTTTTAGCTAATAGGTTAGAGAGAGTTATTGATGGTATTGTTAGTAAAGAACAGTCTGCTTTTATCAAAGGTAGGTAGATTTTGGATGGGCCGTTCATTCTTAATGAGTTGGCGTCGTGGTGTAAGCATAAAAAGGAAAAAGCTTTTGTGTTTAAGGTTGATTTTCAAAAAGCATATGATTCTGTACGGTGGGATCATTTGGATGAAGTTATGTTGCAATTTGGTTTTGGTGCGCGGTGGAGAGGTTGGATTTCTAGCTCTTTGCATTCTGCCACTTCTTCGGTGTTAGTTAATGGTTCCCTTACAGATCAATTCCAGCTCACCAGGGGTCTCAGACAGGGAGATCATTGATCTCCTTTTCTTTTCATTTTGGTGATGGAGAGTCTTCATATTATGATTCAACGGGTGATGGAGAGAGGTTTGATGTCTGGCTTCACGTTTGGCGGGTCTAATAAGATTTCTATTTCTCATCTTTTCTATGCAGATGATGCTATATTTATTGGGTCATGGGAAAGGGAAAATGTGGATTTGTTAGTATCTCTTCTGCATGTTTTCCATCTTGTGTCAGGCCTTTCCATAAATCCGCAGAAGAGTAAACTTTTGGGTCTGAATGTTATGTTTGAGGAGGTGCAACATATGGCGTCTAGTACAGGATGTGAGCCGATTAGATTACCTTTTGACTACATTGGTTTATTGGTGGGAGGTAATATGAGTCGGTGAGCTCATGGAAAAAGGTGGTTGATAAGGTTGATTCTATACTTTCTAAGTGGAAGGTTAGAACCTTGTCTGTTGGGGGTCGTCTTACTTTAATTAAGTCGGTCCTGGGAGCAATTCCTACCTTTTTCATGTCCATTTTCAAGGTGCCTGACGGTATCTTAAAGAAGTTAGAGGCGAGGAGGAATAAATTCTTTATTGGGGCGGATGTTAATGAGAAGAAAATGTCCTGGGTTGCTTGGAATAAAGTGCTTGGTTCACGTTCTCGGGGTGGTTTGGGTGTTAATAGTCTGTTTGCTTTGAATCGAGCTCTTCTTTTTAAATGGATCTGGCGTTTCTTGACTGAACCACAGTCTTTGTGGGCCAAGGTCATTTCTGCGATTCATGGTTCTAGAATTGGAGTTACTTTGCCTAGATCTTCTCATAATTCGGTTTGGAAATACTTGGTTGGTTCGGTAGAAGATTTGAGAAAAAAAGCAGTTGATCTCTTTCAATTTTGTGCTATTTGGGTGGGTAATGGTAAGCACACTAAGTTCTGGACTTATGTTTGGTGTGGGGATGTTCCTTTTCAAGTTAGGTTCCAAAGAATTTTTGCTTTAGAAGATTGCAAAGAGGTTACGGTGTTTGACAAGTTAGCGCAAGAAGGTTGGGTTACCACTTTTCGGAGACTTCCTAGGGGGGATTGAGGATTTGCAATGGAGTGAGATGGTTGAGGTTGTAAACAAAGTCGTGCTTAGTAATTCTCAAGATAGATGGAGGTGGACGAAGGAAGGGTCGGGATGTTTTTCGGTGGCATCGGCTAGGGAATATATTGATGCGGTTTGTCTTCCTAATGGCGATTCGTTGGTTAAATGGTGTTCTCTCGCTCCGATTAAGCTGAATGTGCTTTCTTGGAAGATCGCGGTTAATGGGCTTCCTACTAGATGGAATTTGGCGAGAAGAGGGTTTGATATCCCGTCTATTGCATGTGTTGTGTGTGAAAAAGGTGGTGAATCGATTGACCATCTTTTCTTTGGATGCTTTTTTGTGACGGATCTTTTTACGGGTGTTGCTAAGTGGTGGGGGATAAATATTCCTTTTGTTGCGAATCATGCAGATTGGTGCTTTTGGTTTGACAATCTTGGCATGATGAACCATAAGAAAGTTTGTCTTCAAGTGGTTTTTATGACAGTTTGGTGGTGTGTGTGGAACTTCAGGAATGCAATTATTTTCTATTCAGAAAAGCCTAAGAAGTGCATGTGCTAGGATAGTGTTGTTTTTTACTCGTTTTTATGGATTAGAAGTCGTTGCAAAAAGTTTTGTCTAAGATGGGATACTTGGCTTTTAGATCCCAATTTAGCAATTTCTGTTATGTAATTGTTCATTTGTACTTTTGCCTACCTTCTTGCTAGCTGTGTTTTTGCTTTTGTCTCAAATATATGTCGGCCTTTCAAAAAAAATTAACTATCACAAATTGAGTTGAATACACTTACTTTACTTGGATGTTGCTTGTGACAGGAATCGTGCTAATTCACGGGAAAAAGACATAAAATGGAACGAATCGTAAATTACTGAAGAATGAGGATAGCGATGCTATCATAAGATAGATAATGACATTATTATAAGATAAGTAGCAATGCTATGACAACTTAGCTGGTGGATCAAGGATAAAGATAAAATTGTTTTCTTACAAAAAATGTTCAAAAAATTCTATTCATGTTTGCAAAAACAATGTTCTCTTTTTCTTTTTTTTTTTCTGAATTCTCTATTTATACTATACCGACCAGATTAAATCTACTTTGGTTTTATCCCCTATTAAGGGCTCCCGTATCGGATTCCGCCGGCAAGGTTGAAAGTGTAACTGATTCGACCGTGCTAACTTCAGAAGATTCTATTTGAACTAGGAAAGCGCTTATTTTCAACTCCCCGAAGCATTTCGTCGCTTACTATGCCCTTCCTCGTCTCTGGGTGCCTAGGTATCCACCGTAAGCCTTTCCTCGTTTGAACCTCGCCCTTAATTTTAAGGCTATGCCATCCTAAGGTACTGCTAAATGGATGGATCTTATCAACGTCCATGAATGATAAATCATAGAATGGGGATATTCCCGAAACCGACAAACAAAAAAGGAAGTGAGTTAGACAAAAAAAAAGCAACTTGGACAAAAAGAAACGAAGTGGCTTAGACAAATCTTTTTTGTCGATAACCCCAGACCAATCAATCAAATATTGATTAATACGTAATCGATCGAACACTACTTGAAAACGGCTCTTCTGCTCAGAAACGTAATATTCCAAATACCCCATCCTTCTCTTTCCTTTTTTATTGCTCCTTTTTATTTAGTAGTATTTGCCTTCTCCTTTTTTAGTTCAAAAACTCCTATCCAATTACAATCAAACCAAAGTCTTATCCATTTATAGATTTATTAAATAACTATTTTTTTCTTATATTTATATTTATCTATTTTAGAATGTTAATATTTATATATTTTAGAATGTTAAAATGAATCTTTCTTTTGTTTTACTCTTTATCGTATTGGATAGACCCAAATTTAGCAATCCAATAAAATAAAATTTTCGCGGGCGAATATTTACTCTTTCAATTTCTATTAGAAGATATATTAAATTACCCTTATTGATAATAGGTAAGAATATTGTCCGCATTTTATTACGGCAATCCCCGGAATGGTATGAGGATTCCATTACAATTATTGTGATGAGACATCTACAATCGTTAGTCTTGGGCAGTTTCTTTGTGAAAATGTATGTATAGCCAAAAAAGGACCGCATTTCAAATCGGGTCAAGTTCTAATTGTTCAAGTTGACTCTGTGGTAATACGATCAGCTAAGCCTAATGGACCATGATACCGGTGTTATATGTTGACCAGTCAATGCGAATTATCGAGAAGTTAGTTAGATAGCGGCGCTAACTATGCTAATCTAGATTCTATAAATATCGAGCTCTAGACGGCCATGAAACAGCACACAACAGTGGGCACAACCTCCCATGACCATTCACACATTTCATAGGGTTCTTATACCCTAGTTTGTCCGTATACAATCCTACTTAGGTAATTTGGCTTTGTTTCGGTGTTTTAGGAAGTTCCTGACCTTTGTAATTGCTCTAAGCACCGTTTATCTTTTATTTACTTCTGGCAAGGAATCATTTGACTCCTACACCATATTTGTTTCTTAGATTTATGGGAATCAAATTATAGTTACGTTGCTTTCTTTTGAACCAACTTAAACATGGGGTTAACTAATTTGTGTTTTGGATTTAGTAGCTGAAGTGGTAAC
This sequence comes from Cichorium intybus, assembly GCA_023525715.1. Lineage (NCBI taxonomy): Eukaryota > Viridiplantae > Streptophyta > Magnoliopsida > Asterales > Asteraceae > Cichorium > Cichorium intybus. Next base: position 150,997,640 of record CM042011.1, read on the forward strand.
AGTCTGTACGTGGACTGATTTGGTGGTAGCAGCTGACGTGGCAGTGATGGTAGAGTTCTGGGCAACAGAGTGTGTGCCCTGCCGGATGATGTCTAAGGTGGTTGATGAACTGGCAGAAGAATATGCCAGCAAAGCTTTGTATTACAAGCTAGACACCGACGACTACCCAAACGTAGCATCACAATATGGAATCAAAACCATCCCAACTCTCCTCTTCTTCAACAATGGAGAGGAACAAGAGACTCTCATTGGCGTCGTTCCTAATTCCACAGTTTCTGCCACTTTGGACAAATATATCGAATAATATTAGTCGTCTTCATGTCTTGTGCCCCACAACCTCTTGGCTTTATGAATCTTGATACAATGATTTCAGTTTTATGTCGTTGTACAGAGATATTGTGTACCAGAAGTTGTAAAAATATCTATCATGCTCGCAAGAAATTTTCCCTAACTTTCTCTCTTTAATTATTTGTTTTCACAAAGATAATCCAAATTTATTTAAAGGGATTTAGGCACTACCGAGGTTTATCTCCTTTTCCTTATTCATTATTATATTTACTTATTTACATACCTATCAAATTTATAATCCTACTTTCGTTTTCTGTTTTTCTACATAGCAATATATTTTGATTCTTTGTTTTTTTTATTATAGCATCCTACTTGATTTTTTTTTCGCCCTAATGATTGGTTTTCATTTCTATTTTGCCACAGGTACTACCAACTATCTTCATATTTACACTAAAATTGTGGTGGTTATAATTGGATGGAGATTAGCTAGACATCATATGGAAGTAGGATGTTATAGTAAAAATATACGAGTAAGAAAAATATTATGAAATGCTATTATTCAAAGTACAATGATCCTTTTTTTTTTTTTTGATTTTGTGAAATATGGAATCCCACTTTCATGCAATGTACTTTAGAGCACCCCACTTTCATAGTAATGTACTTTCATTTTTTTTTTGTCAAAAATAGCATCCTACTTTTATTTTATGTTTTTCCACAAAGCATTGTACTTTCATTTTTTCTCAAATAAAGCATCATACTTTCATTTTTTTGTTTTGTCAAATATATAAAAATGAAAGTACAATGCTTTGTCTTGGTATGTTGATATTGCCTCATTTATACATAAATTTCGGGCAATATCGAGTGCCTAAACACATGCTTTTGGTATGATATCAAGATAAAATGTACTTATACGTTTAAATTACCAAAACATAGGAAAAATGGCTTTGCGGATAAAGAAGGAGCTGAATATGAGCCTAAAAGTAAACAAAAGAAGTTGAAGGCAGCAACAGCACAGATCGCGACGCGATCCCTTATAGGGTTGCGACGCGACAGGTGATGACACGGTGATGTAGTGCTGACAACAAGATCGCAAAGATGACCTCAGATCGCGACCCTATGCAGATCGCGACGCGACCGCTATGTGGATCGCGACCCGACCCACCAACTACAGTCCACTGAGTCGGGATAGTGGCCAGCGCAAAAAAACACTACGCAGTAGATCGCGACGTGACCCCCTATAGGATCGCGACGCGACGGTGCCTGGACAGAACTATAAATTGAGGCCTTCTCCTCTTCTTTTGGGATAGCAATCAAAAAAACACCTGCACCTATACCTCAAAACCACAACATCAAACTCGGCAGTTTGCCAACTGGTGCGGTGCGGATGGAATCGAGAGCGTGAAGAATGTTCGGCCGGGACTTCATTCGGTTTGCTTTATATATGTTTAGCATTCTACTGTGATTTCCTAGGCCGTATTCTTCAGATCATGTTATATTTGTTATCTGCATTATTCATTACTTAGATTTGAATACTATCTAATTATGATTTGATTGTTATTTTTCGGTTATTGAACGTTTTATATTTTATTTTGCATAATTCATTTGACTATCATATATGTTAAAGAACCTTCCTTTTGGACTTATTGCTGAGTTATTTTAGTCTAGAGGACCAATCTGACTATATGACTTTTATCATAACTGTGCTACGACCATTAGGCAGATATGACTAGTGATGGACCAAATCCTAGGGTTAAGTCACAAAGGTAGAAACTTATATGTATATCGCCAGTTTGTATTAGAGGACCAATCTGTACAAACCATTTTGATCTTCATGACCATTGAGATCAAAAACTCGAATGAATCTTGTATGATACGAACCAATACATGATTATTTGGAAAATATAATTGCATGACCATTGCCATTAATGACCTTATAATCATAGGATTAGGTAGTTGGACCAAAACATCTAATCACTCTAGAAATCGATATTTAGCTTTCAATATCCATTACACTAATAGCATATCAAACATAACTAGATGGTTGAATCAAATCTAAGTATAAATGTTTACTTTAATGTTTTGTAATTTATATTTATATCTCCCACTTTTAATAAAATTTTGCGTTGTCTCTTGACACGAGTCAATGCATTCTCTCAAACCCCCCTTTTAATTATTGTTTGCTTGAATAATTGTTAATTGATAATTAATTTTCTTAGCTTAAAAATATCCGTTTTCCCTTGGGTTCGACAACCCGGATTTACCATTACTATACTACAACCGATTAGGTACACTTGCCTAATTGTGTTGTTCTATTTATACATGGTATTTCCCTGTTCATAAATATAAAACTAATGTGAAAACCAATTGCTAATATCATATATACGCTCGTAACACACCAAGTTTTTGGTGCCGTTTTTGGGTATTTTATATGTATGTTTGAAAACACATCAAGTTTTTGGCGCCGTTGCCGGGGAATTCGGTTTTATTTTTTTGTATAGATAATTAACTTATTAGTTAATAGTTGTGTGATTGTAAATTTGTTTTTGTGTGTTATGTATTTTTATTGTTTTGATTGACATATCACTAATCATAAAATGGATATTTGCACACCTTAAGCATATTTTAAGTGTGGGGTGAATATTTCGGGAAAAATGAAGTGACAAAACTTTGAAGTCTTTTCTACTCACGCAATGCGACGTGTATGCCATCCGGACGTGACGCGTCAACAATCCAGATCGCATTGACAAAAAGACAACTTCAAAAATTACGCGACACGGAAACGTGCATGACGCGTAAACAACCGAGGCAGATGCTGGTCGTGCATAATGATACATGGTTTTTCAGGCTAAAAATCAGTCGCTACTGAGAAGGGGGACACTTCTTTACAGTAGAGGCAGCGATACTGACGACGGTCAAAAGTCGCATAGCCAGGATAACACACCACACCCGCAAACCAGTAGCCACGGATTTGAAACTTCAGGGACCACAAAATAAGTGATATTTTTCTTTTATTGTTATTACTTTTATTTATTATTATTATTTTTTTTGTAATTTTTGTGTGTTTATTTGTGTGTGAATAATATTTGTCTGAGTGATGCATATGCAGATTTGCTAAGATTCAATGCTGGTAGCATATTCAACGAATTCTTTTGTGTGGAAAGAGCCTCATATATGACGTCTACCGGTACCTAAGGGGAGTCTGTTCCATTTAGCTCCCTTTACTGTTTTGAATTATATATACAATAAAATTATTGTATAAAATAAGTGTAGGGTAAGAGCGTCATACTGCAATAATTAACTGAGCCAATTTAAATTTTTTATCTTAAACATCTATTCCAAAATTGAACGCTAATAAGATAATTGTTAAGAAAAATGTTTTGAAAAAAAAAATTCGTAGGTTACATTTAATTTTATGTATGTATTTTTAGTTTTTCATTGTTTTATATAAAATTTAGTTCTATAGAGGACAAGTTTTCAGCTTGATAGTTGCAAAATGTTTTGCATAAATAATAAAATAGACCCGTTGGAAATTTATCAGTTGTTAAAACTGAGTTTTTGCCAAAACAGATTGAGTCAGTTTCCCTACTTGCAAAAAAATACACGAATTATATGCTGTTACTAAATTGAGGAAAATAAGCCTCGATAAATGAACTTAAAATGAGAAAAATTCTCAAGAAATTTGATGTGCTAAAAAGCAGAAGTCAAGTAATGTTATACCATAAGATTGAGACTCAGTAAGGAAAATTCAATCTGTGGCCTTTGACATTCGAGCAAGTAGACATAAAATGGGTGGCCTTCGGGCATTTATGCACCTTATTACCTAAAACCAACTGGTTTGGGATAATATTGTAGAAAGCTCGCTACATGGGTGTCATCGAAAGTCATGGAATTTCCTTAGTGGCCTTTGGAATTTGAATTAGTAGACTCTGTACAGTCTTGAGTCGAAAATTTGTAATCAAGAGTTCCATCGAAAGTCACGAGTTTCAAAGGCGCGGAAAAATAGAAATAATAACTTAACTTGATAAATTTAGTCCAGCATGATTTTTAATTTAAATATGGGAAATTCGACAAAAAGTCTTGATGTGAAAGAATCTTTAAAGGGTGTATTCGATGTTATGTAAAAATGAGTATTTATCAATCTAAAGACTTGTCGTTTATAGAAAGAGAGTTTATGTAAAGTTTTGAAAAGTTAGAAATATGTACATAGGGCTAGGTATAATCTACTATGTTTCTTCTTAATTCATTATTCTTACCATCGGTAATAAACGCTAGATCTGTGATAGCGTATGGAAAGTTGTTTAGACATCAAGTTTCTCGGTTTGGTTTTAAATTGTAGTTTGCTTGAGGACAAGCAAAGTCCAAGTGTAGGGTATTTTGATATTGCCTCATTTATACATAAATTTCGGGCAATATCGAGTGCCTAAACACGTGTTTTTGGTATGATATCAAGATAAAATGTACTTATACGTTTAAATTACCAAAACATAGGAAAAATGGCTTTGCGGATAAAGAAGGAGCTGAATACGAGCCTAAAAGTAAACAAAAGAAGTTGAAGGCAGCAACAGCACAGATCGCGACGCGACAGGTGATGACACGGTGATGTAGTGCTGACAACAAGATCGCGAAGATGACCTCAGATCGCGACCCTATGCAGATCGCGACGCGACCGCTATGTGGATCGCGACCCGACCCACCAACTACAGTCCACTAAGTCGGGATAATGGCCAGCGCAAAAGAACACTACGCAGTAGATCGCGACGCGACCCCCTATAGGATCGCGACGCGACGGTGCCTGGACAGAACTATAAATTGAGGCCTTCTCCTCTTCTTTTGGGATAGCAATCCAAAAAAACACCTGCACCTATACCTCAAAACCACAACATCAAACTCGGTAGTTTGCCAACTGGTGCGGTGCGGATGGAATCGAGAGCGTGAAGAATGTTCGGCCGGGATTTCATTCGGTTTGCTTTATATATGTTTAGCATTCTACTATGATTTCCTAGGCCGTATTCTTCAGATCATGTTATATTTGTTATCTGCATTATTCATTACTTAGATTTGAATACTATCTAATTATGATTTGATTGTTATTTATCGGATATTGAACGTTTTATATTTTATCTTGCATAATTCATTTGACTACCATATATGTTAAAGAACCTTCCTTTTGGACTTATTGCTGAGTTATTTTAGTCTAAAGGACCAATCTGACTATATGACTTTTATCATAACTGTGCTATGACCATTAGGCAGATATGACTAGTGATGGACCAAATCCTAGGGTTAAGTCACCAAGGTAGAAACTTATATGTATATGGCCAGTTTGTATTAGAGGACCAATCTGTACAAACCATTTTGATCTTCATGACCATTGAGATCAAAAACTCGAATGAATCTTGTATGATACGAACCAATACATGATTATTTGGAAAATATAATTGCATGACCATTGCCATTAATGAACTTATAATCATAGGATTAGGTAGTTGGACCAAAACATCTAATCACTCTAGAAATCGATATTTAGCTTTCAATATCCATTACACTAATAGCATATCAAACATAACTAGATGGTTGAATCAAATCTAAGTATAAATGTTTACTTTAATGTTTTGTAATTTATATTTATATCTCCCACTTTTAATAAATTTTTGCGTTGTCTCTTGACACGAGTCAATGCATTCTCTCAAACCCCCCTTTTAATTATTGTTTGCTTGAATAATTGTTAATTGATAATTAATTTTCTTAACTTAAAAATATCCGTTTTCCCTTGGGTTCGACAACCCGGATTTACCATTACTATACTACAACTGATTAGGTACACTTGCCTAATTGTGTTGTTCTATTCATACATGGTATTTCCCTGTTCATAAATATAAAACTAATGTGAAAACCAATTGCTAATATCATATATACGCTCGTAATACACCAAGTTGTTGGTGTCGTTTTTGAGTATTTTATATGTATGTTTGAAAACACATCATATGTGTTCCAATGTAAAATGCCTTGATAATAAAATTTTGAGGTCACGATTGTTAGTATAAGTTGAACTTTGGTTACTGTTGCAAGATTCTAACAATCTAACAAAAAGGGCCGAGCTCTTGCTTTTATCTCTTTTTAAATAATCAACTTTGTCGAGTCTTTCTGTGAATAGGTTAAGTTTGGTCTTACTACATGTCATTCCAATGCTCCTTCAATTCCGGCTTCATGAGGTGTAAATCATTTACTCAAACATATTGAAAATTATTATTATTACAATTGTGTGTATTTGCATGTATTTGAGCATTTCTATGTATCTGCATGTTCACATATACACGCTTAAAAGAAATTAAATGCTTTTCATCTACTTGGTAATTAGTTTCATAATCATCATTTTTGGGGTAATTTTAGTACTGTTATCACTATCTCAAACAAAAAAAAAAAAAAAAAAAAAAAAAAAAACTTACTCTAATGGTAGTGGTCTAAAATAATTTTGATGACAAATATATTGAACTTTTGGCTTTCTTATGATTTTGATTATTTGTAGAATTTCAAGAAATTTGACAATGGTCTTCTATTTATCATCTACATAACCGCAAAATTAAAAATTAAAAAGTATACTAGGTATTTTCTAATTTCATGTATTATTGTTATCAAATTGTATGATAAAATAAAATGTTTTTTTTATTATAATCAACCGTGTAACACACGGGTTTGTAACCTAGTGTACGATTTAGGTTTGTTTTTGATGACTTTCAATGATTTTACATAATGTTATATAAATATTTTATCCTTTAAATTATTTCAATTCGAGCTATCTTATTTGTTTTTTATTTCTATTGTATTTCCATCCCAACACAGTGAATGTACCTCTTATGTTGGTATAATCAAATAATGGCTTCAAACATGTGTTGATTCGCTCAACTCTAATTCACTTGCAACAATACATTGCACCAAGGATTTCATTTTCAAAATAAAAATATTAACAATTACTTGATTTTAATCACTCAATAAATGAAAGGAGGTAGCACCATAACACTAGCATGAATGCTATGAATATTTTTGGACGTATTCAATTAACAATATTGTACAATTACCAGTCATCTAAAGTGAAGTATAATCCAATCAATGAAATCAAATCTAATCAAAACCCACTCTAGTATTAAATTAATCTAACTATGAACCCAAAACAAAACCCTCCACCACCCATTCACCCGTGAACTTCACTAGACGTCCCTTTTGAAACATCACTTGTCTGTGTGAAAAACGATTCCGACTCAAACCCTCCACGACTGTTATCAGTCGATGACATATCATGTCTTAGCGTGACTCCAGTTGACCCCTCAGTAATACTCACATCTATATTCATGGGAAACAAAAATTCTTGATTCCCCATCATGCCACCGGTCATCTCACCCATCACGACACCTATCTTCTCGGCCGTTTCTTGTAACTTCATCGCAAACTCCAACTCCCAAACAACTTCCTCCATTTTCGGCCGCTTATTCCCTATCTCTCTCGAACAACTAATCGCCACCTCACCAAACTTTATCAAACAATTAGCCGAAATCTCACCACTTATTTTCTTATCAACTATCTCATTTAACGTCCGTTTTCGGTAATTTAACTTACCCCATTCCGCCAAAGTTACCTCTTCATCGGGAAGCTCTCGGTTTATAACCGGCCTCCCACATAACACTTCCAACAAAACAACCCCAAAAGAATAAACATCAGACTTATCCGTTAGTTGTTGCATTCGAAAATATTCCGGATCCATGTACCCAAATGTCCCCTTCGCGATTGTTGTCACGTGATTCTGCCCTTCCTCTTTCGGCCCTAACTTTGACAATCCAAAATCCACCACCTTCGCGACCCAATGTTCATCGAGTAAAATATTAGTCGACTTCACATTGCGATGAATTATCATACAGTTCGCACCCGTGTGAAGATAATGTAAACCTTTCGCTGAACCGATGCAAATTTCGAGACGTCGTTTCCATGTCAAATGAGGGTTTTTTGTTTTGTATAAATGGTCTCGGAGAGTTCCGTTAGAGATGTAATAATACACAAGTATCATTCCGTCCTCATCATCACAGTACCAGACTAATGAAACTAATTGGACATGACGTAGTTTGGACAGAAACCTGATTTCGGTTTGGAATTCCTGAAAACCTTGATTTGATGACGCGTTTAGTCGTTTGATAGCTACGACAGTTGTCGGAATGTCGATGTAGCCTTTGTACACACCAAACCCTCCCTTTCCTATTATGCAATCTTCATTAAATTCTCCGGTAGCATCTTTCATTTCGTGAAGTGAAAACCGGCGACACCTACCGGACGAAAGATCGGAATCTTTCCATTTTGGTTTGCCAGATGACTTTTCTTTGACTCGTGTTCGTCGGAATATCAGAAAACCTACAATAGAAAACAAGACTAACCCACCGGCGGAACCTCCGATAACGATGAGGTACAACGGAGTTCTCTCTTTGTTATCTTCTCCGGTAGAACTCGGTGCTGGTGGCGGTGTAGGGTGGAGCTCTGGGTTGGGGCTAGCGAGACTACCCGCCATGCTAATTTTGAAAACTTCCAAACCGTTCAAATAAGCATCACCGTATTCTTGTGAAAGATCACGGTTCGGACCCTTTACCAGCCATAAATCTTGCTTTCTTCCACTACTATCTATATCATTCATAAACACGATATAATCCCTAAACACAGGAAGCCCGGTACCTCGACTCCAAAAAAGCACATCCGAACCACAAGGTGGTGTCTAGATGGTTAGAGCTTGGTCTCCAAAGGTCAAAATGACCGGGAGGTGTCAGGTTCTAATCCAAAGAGGAACAAAAACCTCCTAGTGGCCACAGAGGTTCACCCGCGATGACTCTGGGCTACTCGCGAAGCGGGTAGTCGCCCGGGGATTAGCCGGCTCGCATAGCGTGTCGGAACCTCGGCTCTAAAAGGAGGCAAAAAAAAAGCACTTCCGCGTACTCTTCAGCCGTTTGATTATTAATAAAAATCCTAAATACCACATCCCCTGGTTTCTTGTACAGCGGTAAAATATTACAAAAATGGAGTCTCGGTTTGTAATAAAACCCAGAATCCACCGAAAGTAGCCACCTCAGATAGTACAAACGAGATCCATTACCCATACTTCTTTGGGTAGCGTAAACTAACTCCGGTGCGGTGTAATTCGGTGTGGCATCAGTGTAGACAATCGGAGTCTTGTTAATGTTAGAATATTTAATTCTGATTTATTAGTTATGTTTTTAATAAGTGTCTGTTATTTTTAGCTTAGTCTTGTGCTAGTCTTTAGGAAACTGGAGTAGTGGTCCTAGTTTTTAGCTTGATTTTGTTTTCCCGTTTACATTTAACGTAGGTTATTTTATAAACGTTGTAAGTCTTTTGAAGTATTAAGAACATTTAGTCTTCTTCCAATCTGATCGCATCACTTGTTAATTCCTTCCCCTGCAGTTGTTCTCCTTATCTGTAGTTGTACTCTTGCCTCCAACAACGGGTATCAGAGCAAAGGTCCTATCACAATAAACGGATCAACGCAACCAGCAGTTCTGGTTCTAGATGGAAACAATTACAATCGGTGGAGTGCTCAAATGAAGGTACTGTTTGATTACTGTGGAATATGACTTCACAATGTTCAAAGGCTGCAAAATTATATTCAAAGCTGCCCATGTGAAGAAATATTTTCCAACATTGGCATGTAGAATTTTTTGTTAATAAGCCATTTTTCCTTAAGTGGCATGCAACCAATTTCCTATAAATAGGTTAGGAAATCATTTATGCAAATCACACCAAAAACATCGCAATCTTCTCTTCTTGTTAAATACATAAGAGTTTTAACTCTTTGTATTTTTGTATTCTCTCAACGTTTTGTAAACACCGCAAAATATAGTGAATTGGTTCTCGGCTTCCTCCGCCCGTGATTTTTCCCGATTTGGGTTTTCCACGTAAATATCCTGTGTTCTTTCTTTTACCGTTCGATTTATTCTTGGTTGATTATTCAATAGTTTTATATTCCGTTGAATCATTATCGTGATATTTGGGTTTTATGCTTCGATCTTGAAGTTAATCGATTATTTATTATAGTCGATTTTGTCTACAATTGGTATCAGAGCTATCCGGGTTTTCCGATAACGATTCGTAAAAACTATTTTCAACCATGTCATCGATGAAGTACGATATTCCTTTACTTGACAGAAACACAAGATTCCCTCTCTGGCAAGTAAAGATGAAAGATGTGTTGATCCAAATGGATCTCCACAAAGCACTATTAGGAATGGAGAAAATGCCGGCAACTTGGTCGACTGAGGAAAAGGAGATGAAAGATTTGAAGGCGTCGTCGCAGATCCGTTTGCATCTTTCTAACGACGTTCTCCAAGATGTGTTGAAAGAGACATCCGCAGCGGCTCTCTGGCTAAAACTCGAGCAGCTACTTATGACGAAAAACTTGCCCAACAAGCTACACTTGAAGCAACGACTTTTTAACCTAAAGATGAGTGAAGGTAGTTCTTTGTCTGATCACCTCTCTACCTTTAAAGAGCTTGTAGGAAATCTGGAGAATATGGACGTCAAATACGAAGATGAAGACTTGGCGTTATTTTTATTATCTTCTCTCCCAGACTCCTACGATCACTTTCGTGACACCATTATCTATTCTCGGGACACTCTTGTCCTTGACGAGGTAATGACTGCTCTTGATTCAAAGGAAAAGATGAAGCAAATACTTGGGAACAGTAGCAGCGATTCTAAAGCCGAAGGTCTCAACATCAGAGGGAGACCTAACGAGAGAGGTAGCTCTTCACAAAACCGATCTAGATCTAAGTCCAAAGCCAATCGCAAATATTGCAATTATTGCCACAAGAAGGGACATCTGATCGATGAATGTTTCAAGTTAAAGAACAAGGAGAAAGCGAAGGCAATCGCAAAGGGAAAAACAACCAATAACACCGTTGAAGCCGATGTTGCCGAAACTGGATCCGATGGCGAGCTTCTATCCATTTCGGACTACGGTTTAATAACCACGAGTGAGTGGGTACTTGATTCAGCGTGTACTTTTCATATGAGCTCCAACCGAAGCGTTTTTCATTCATATGAAAAGGTTAACGAAGGCCACGTTCTAATGGGTAACGACACTTCGTGTCGTATTATTGGACGGGGTACACTCACGTTCCGCATGTTCGATGGCGTTGTTCGAACGATTCAAGATGTGAAGAACATATCCGGTCTTAGGCGAAATTTACTAAGTCTCGGTACTTTCGAGAAGAAAGGTTACGAGTTTGTTGGCAAAGACGGGAAACTCCATATTTTCAAGGAAGGTTCTGTGGTCATCCGAGGAGTTAGAAAATCCGCAAACCTTTACATTATGGATGGGCAAGTTATCTCCGGAAAAGTCTCGGTATGTTCTAAATCCCTCTCCAACGTTGATCACTCTCGTCTATGGCACCTCAGGCTCGCTCACATGTCATACCATGGTATGAATGAACTAAGTCGAAAGGGGTTGCTCGGGGAGCACAAATCAACCGAACTTGAATTCTGTGAAGATTGTGTGTTCGGAAAGCAGAAGCGAGTAAGTTTTATCAGTGGCAAGCATACGACAAAAAGACCACTCGACTACATACACTCGGATTTATGGGGACCGGCAAAGGTTACATCGAAAGGTGGAGCCTCTTATATGCTCACTATTATTGACGACTTCTCCAGGAAGGTATGGTCGTTCTTCTTAAAGACAAAGGGAGAAGTATTTTCAACCTTTAGGGATTGGAAAGTGTTAGTTGAAAAACAATCCGGTTTTGAAGTAAAATACCTTCGTACCGATAACGGACTGGAATTCTGCTCAGAAGAATTCAACTCCTATTGCCATAAGGAAGGGATTACACGTCACCGTACTGTAGTCCACACACCACAGCAGAACGGCGTTGCGGAAAGAATGAACCGCACCATCATGGAGAAGGTCCGATGCATGCTCTCTCACTCGAAGCTACCAAAGTCTTTTTGGGCCGAAGCAGCTTCCACTGCATGCTATATTATCAACCGCTCCCCCTCACGTACTATTGGAAAGAAGACTCCGTTTGAGCTATGGTCTGGTAAGCCTGCTGACTACACAAAATTAATACCGTTTGGATGTCCAGCATATGCACGGGTTGATAATGGCAAATTAGAACCAAGAGCCATTAAGTGCATTTTTATTGGATACAAGACAGGAGTGAAAGGTTTCAAATTGTGGAGCCCAGAGCTTATGAAGGTCATTACATCAAGAGATGTGACTTTCGATGAAAAAGCCATGCTTCATCCTGTCTCCAACATTCAGACCAGAGAAAATGAAAATTCGGAAAAAGACAAAGTTCGAGTGGAGGTGGAGCTTCCTTTAAATTCATCTTTCGAGGACCAGTCTCATGAAGGTGTCGAGGTTTCTCAACCCTCGAATAATCAACATTCCTCTTCTCATGAGCCAGCCGAAGCTCCAAGCCAACCTCACAGTCCCTCCATTGCAAGAGATAGACCTCGCAGACAGATTGTACCTCCAAAGAGATATGTTCAAGCCAATTCTGTCGCTTATGCACTTACAGTTGCCAATGAAGTTGAGTCTGTTCTGGAGCCCACAAGCTACAACGAGGCCATTCAATCCAAACATTCTAATAAGTGGATGGTTGCCATGCACGAGGAGATGGAATCTCTTCAGAAAAATGGCACATGGGATCTCGTTCCAGCTCCAAAGGGTAAGAAGACAGTTAAGTGCAAATGGGTCTACAAGTTGAAGGAGGCTATCCACCCTGGTGACAAACCAAGATATAAAGCTCGTTTATTAGCCAAGGGCTACAGTCAAATCCCAGGTATCGATTATACCGACATTTTCTCTCCGGTTGTGAAACACACGTCAATACGTGTCTTGTTGGGATTAGTTGCGTCTCATGACTATGAGTTAGAGCAACTTGATGTTACTACAGCATTCTTAAATGGTGTGCTTAAGGAAGAGATATATATGCAACAACCTGAAGGTTTTGTAGCTCCTGGCAAGGAAAGCTACGTGTGCAAATTGAAGAAGTCTCTTTATGGCCTCAAGCAATCTCTGCGACAATGGTATAAAAGGTTTGACTCATTTATGACTAGTCACAAGCTGAAAAGGTACACCTACGACAGCTGCGTTTACTACAAGAAGTGTGACGATGGTTCAATGGTCTATCTACTTTTATACGTGGATGACATGTTAATTGCAGCGAAGAATATAAAGGAGATTCAAAAGATAAAAGACCAGTTGAATGCTGAGTTCGATATGAAGGACTTGGGTGCTGCCAAGAAAATTCTAGGAATGGAAATAGTGCGAGACCGTAGTGCAAGAACTCTATACCTTTCTCAACAAAGCTACATTGAGAAGGTTCTGCACCGTTTCAATATGCATGACGCAAAAGAAGTCAGCACTCCTTTCGCAGCCCACTTCAAGCTATCATCTGCCTTAAGTCCTACCACCGAAGAAGATATAGCATACATGGCAAAGGTACCATACTCCAGCGCTGTAGGATCTCTTATGTATGCTATGATTTGTACACGTCCAGATTTGTCATATGCGGTAAGCATGGTGAGCAGATACATGGCGAATCCAGGAAAGGAGCATTGGGCTGCTGTTAAATGGATTTTTCGGTACTTGCGAGGTACTTCCTCTTTATGTCTACGGTTTGGCAAAACCGATAGTGGAGTACTTGGTTATGTGGATTCCGATTATGCAAAGGACTTGGATAAAAGACGATCGATTACTGGGTACGTGTTTACTTTGGGTGATTGCGCAATTAGCTGGAAAGCGCAGTTACAGTCCACTGTAGCGTTATCCACCACCGAAGCCAAATACATGGCTACTACGGAAGCAGTGAAAGAAGCCCTCTGGTTGAAACGGTTGATAGGTGAGCTTTCAAACAAGTTATCTGTTAAAACTGTTTTTTGTGACAATCAAAGTGCAATATTTCTGACAAAGGATCAAATGTTCCATGATCGAACGAAGCATATTGATGTTCGTTATCACTTCATCAGAGATGTTATTGCTAAAGGCGATATTACGGTAAACAAGATCAGCACCAATGATAATCCTGCTGATATGTTCACTAAAAGTCTTCCAATAGCCAAGTTCAAAACATGTTTGGACTTGGTGGGTGTTTCTGATCGCATTTGAGCCTGATAGGCTCGTGGTGGAGGAAGTATACTTACTTTTCGAAATAAATTTTTCTCATATGGTGTTTGCAGATTCTTATAGAGATTTGGAGTGTGACGAGCTGTTGATAAACTGTTTTGCATGACAATTATGCAAGTTAAAGTTTTTCACTCTGTCTCATTTTGAAGTCAAGGTGGAGATTGTGGAATATGACTTCACAATGTTCAAAGGCTGCAAAATTATATTCAAAGCTGCCCATGTGAAGAAATATTTTCCAACATTGGCATGTAGAATTTTTTGTTAATGAGCCATTTTTCCTTAAGTGGCATGCAACCAATTTCCTATAAATAGGTTAGGAAATCATTTATGCAAATCACACCAAAAACATCTCAATCTTCTCTTCTTGTTAAATACATAAGAGTTTTAACTCTTTGTATTTTTGTATTCTCTCAACGTTTTGTAAACACCGCAAAATATAGTGAATTGGTTCTCGGCTTCCTCCGCCCATGGTTTTTCCCGATTTGGGTTTTCCACGTAAATATCCTGTGTTCTTTCTTTTACCGTTCGATTTATTCTTGGTTGATTATTCAATAGTTTTATATTCCGTTGAATCATTATCGTGATATTTGGGTTTTATACTTCGATCTTGAAGTTAATCGATTATTTATTATAGTCGATTTTGTCTACAATTACCATGATCTACTTGAAATCGTAGAGAACGGCTTGCCCGCGTTGGTAGACAACGCAACTGATGCGCAAAAGACTACACATCGAGAACTCAAGAAAAAGGACAAGAAAGCGTTGTTCTTCGTCCACCAAGGAATGAGTAACGAGACATTTGAGCAGATTAAAGTCGCAGCAACGTCAAATGAGGCTTGGAATGCCTTATTGACATCGTATCGAGGAGATGAGAAGATAAAGCGAGTCAGACTTCAAACTCTCTGGCGGGAGTACGAACTACTACAAATGGAGACATCTGAGACTATTGAGAACTATTTGAATCGTGTTCAAGCTTTGACAAACAGTATGAAAGTATTTGGAGAAATTTACACCGAATAAGCTAAGGTAGAGAAGGTGCTAAGAACCCAACTCCAAGATTCGAGCATGTAGTAGCAGCAATCGAGGAAGGTAATGACACGTATCAAATGACACTCAAGACTTTGTCTGGATCGTTACGGGCTCATGAGCAGTGGATGAATGAAATCAAGATGGAGAAGGCAGTTGAGCAGGTTCTACAGGCTCACACACCAATCAGTGAGAATAGTCGAAAAAATGCAAACTCTCGTGGAAGAGGAAACGGTCGTGGTGGCAACCAACATGGTGGTCAGAATCATGGTTCAAATAATTCAAATCAATATTCCAGGAGGAACTCGGCACAGAACACGACACAGGACAGGTCAAACACGAGTTACAATGTGAGGAATAATTCTGGTTACAACTCGAGAAATCAGAACTCAAGGGGACGAGGGCATGGATGTGGTAGAGGAAGGTATGACAAGTCAAACATTGAATGTTTTAATTGCCATGAACGTGGGCATTATGCAAGCGAATGTAGATCGAATGAATTCAATCAATCTGCCCACTATACACAAGAAAGTGGGAATGATGAACCTGAGCATGCCGTTATGATGGCCACTGTGACGAATGATGTATCAAAGAATCATACTTGGTATTTGGATATGACGTGTACAAACCACATGACTGGAAAAAGGGAGTTGTTTCCAGAACTTGACGAAGGTTTTCGGTCCACTGTGAGGTTTGGAGATGGAAGAAAGGTACCTATAATGGGAACAGGACAAATTCTCATTACACTAAAGAATGGAGACCACAGGTACATTACTAATGTTTTTATGTACCGGATTAAGAGTCTAACTTGTTAAGTATGGGCCAGTTGGCCGAAAAGGATTATAGTTTGAGCATGGTGGGGAAACAGCTTTTAGTCTTTGATAAACAATGCACGCTAATAATTAAAGCTCCGTTGTCGAAACGTATGTTCCCGGTAGACATTGCCAAAGGAAGTTATCGTTGTTTAAGTAATGTTGTGAAGGATGACACGTGGCTGTAATGGCACTTGAGATTCGGTCACTTAAACTTCGAAAGTATCACAGAACTGGCAACAAAAGGCATGGTGAAAGGATTACCGCATGTCGAGCACCCGAATCAACTTTGTGAAGCATGTGTGCTAGGAAAGAGCCACAGGTTGCCATTCTTGGGAAACCCATGGCAAGCACAAAATCCTTTGGAACCCAGGGGCGGACCTATGTGGGAGCCCGGGGGTGCCCGTGCCCCTCCTGAAATTTTACCCGTAGAGTAAAAAAAATTATATATAGGTGTCACTCGTCTAAAAAAAGGTGCTCCTCAGTTCCCCGTTTTAGAAATAAGTGCTCCTCGATTTAGAAAATAAAACATCTCGTAAAATTAGTTTTTTGACTTATAGTAAAATTGGGCTAACTATCAATCTAAATGGGCTAAATTTATAACAATTGGGTTGGGTAATTAGACATTTGGGTCTCTTCTCGTATCTGATCGAACAACATCAAGCGTGGTCCCGTCTCCTTCTCCTCTCGACGTCTCTGAAGTCTGATCGAACAATGGAACATCGAAGAAGCTTGGCTGCATCTGCAACTCTGCGTGGGCAGTGGGTCTGATCGAAATCGAACAACAAAAGCTTGAAGGGTTGATCAACAATGTTAACTTTTTACTTCCAATTATCAAATTCTAAATTTGTGCATAATTTATGATTTTATGTTCAAGTTTTTGAATTTATGCTTCATTTAATCATTTTTCTAGTCTCAAAACAGCCCTAGTTCTAAATTTGTGCAGAATTGATGTTTATGTTATGAAATTGTGCAGAATTTTGTGTTGAAGTTTTGATTTTGTGCAAAATTTTGTGTTGAATGTGTTGAACTCTTGATTTTGTGCAGATTTTTGTTGATTTTGTGCAGAATTTGTGCTTAAAAGAGTGAAATACAATGAAAAAACAAGTAAGAATATAAGAAATAGTGAATTTGTGCTATTTAAAATGTTGATTTTGTGTTCATTACTTGATTTTTTTGCAATTTGTAGGCTTCCATTCACAATCCCTTTAAAAGAAAATTGGATAGTGTTAGTAGTAGTGGTGAAGGGTCTAATAATGCAATTCCTCAACCAACACAACCTCAAAGTCAACCTGCTTCTACAATACATACTTCATCGGGTTCCATTCACAATCTTTTTAAAAGAAAATTGGATAGTGTTAGTCGTTTTCAGAAAACGAAGGATAGAAGAGGTCACATTTAGAATGTACTTTGATTTACTTTTAATGTTATCGAACTTTTCCAGGATAAATTATTATTATATAGTTGTCGAAAAAAATGGTGCCCCTCGTGTCCATTTTTTCAGGGTCCGCCCATGTTGGAACTTGTTCATATCGACGTATGTGGTCCGATGAACATCACTTCAGTTGGCGGTTGTAGGTATTTTGTCACCTTTATAGATGATTTTTCAAGAAAAACATGGATATATACGATGAAAAACAAATCTGAAGTGCTTGACTGTTTTAAAAAATTCAAAGTGTTTGTTGAGAAAGAAAGTAACCGTGAACTCAAGAGGGTGCGTAGCGATGGAGGAAGTGAATACACCTCGCATACGTTTCATGATTATTGTAAAGAGTATGGGATACAACACACAACGACGTTTCCATACACCCCACAACACAATGGGGTGGCCGAAAGAAAGAACCGTACAATCCTAGATATGGCGAGGAGCATGTTGAAAGCGAAAAGCTTACCTCATTGTTTTTGGGAAAAAGCAATCATAACTGCTGTGTATTTGTTAAACAGGTCTCCCACTAAAAGCGTCAAAGATACAACTCCTATTGAAGCTTGTAGTGGATTCAAGCCGAATGTAAAGCACTTGAAGGTATTCGGGTCGATTGTATATGCCCATGTACCTGCACAGACCAGAACGAAGCTAGATGATAGAGCGGGAAAGTACATATTCATTAGATACAAAGAAGGAGGATACAAGTTGTATAATCCTACGACTAAGAAAGCGATCGTAAGTCGTGATGTGAGATTCGCTGGAAATGAAGCATGAGACTGGGGCGTAGATACTCAACAAGACCCACGATGGCGTACAATACACATTCTTGATGAAGAACTTCAAGGAGAAAGTGAGACGAACCCCGTTACAGCCCCACCAAGAGCCACCGTCATCACTGAACCAGAAACATCCAGACCACAAAGGCGGAGGCAATTACCAGCATGCTTACATGATTATGAGGTCAATCTTGATACCGAAATTGATGATAGAGACATGGTTCACTTTGCCTTCCTTACAGACACCGAGCAACTGGAATTTGGTAATGCTCTTCATGATCCAAGATGGGTAAATGCAATGAAGGAAGAAATGACATCTATTGAAAAGAACGAAACTTGGCAACTTACTGATCTCCTAAGAGGCCACAAAGCCATTGATGTCAAATGGGTCTACAAAGTTAAAGTGAAAAGCAACAGCGAAGTTCAAAGATACAAAGCGAGGCTAGTAGCGAAAGGCTTCGAACAAAGACAAGGATATGACTATGAAGAAATTTTCTCCCCGGTTGCATGATTAGAGACGTTACGGCTGCTGATCGCTTTAGCTGCTCAAAATAGTTGGAAGATACATCAAATGGATGTCAAGTCGGCCTTTCTAAATGGCCCACTTGATAAGGAGGTGTATGTAAAACAGCCACCTGGTTTCATATAACATAACGATGAGGACAAGGTGTACATGCTCAAAAAGGCCTTGTATGGACTTAAGTAAGCCCGCATACTTGGAACAAGAGAATTGATTCGTTCCTTCAAAAGACCGGCTTCCAAAAGTGTCCGTCTGATTATGGCCTGTATGTCAAAGCACTCTGTACCGGTGAAATACTAATACTTTGCCTTTATGTCGATGATATAATTTTTACAGGAAATAACCATCAAATGGTTGAAGAATTCAAGAGGTGCATGACAAAGGAGTTTGAAATGTCTGATCTTGGTCTCATGTCGTATTTCTTGGGCATTGAGGTCATTCAAAAGAAAGATGGGGTATTCATAAATCCAAAAAGATATGCCACTGAACTGTAACGCTATAATTTACTTGATATGTATATAAACAAGTACATATTATGATGAGGTCATGATGTGGTGGTTTTGGTGGAAAAAGGTATCCAAATGCAAGAAATTTTGTTAGAAGGGGCATTTTTGCCAAAATGGTGAAACTATGGACAAATGCTGATTTAATTGAGGACTTAGAAGGATAATAAATTTATATGTGGGGTGAAACTTAAAAACATAAGAGTTTCCATTAAATGGGTAAGTTGGAGGTATTTTGTGAAGGATTTGAAAGTTGAGGGGCCAATGTTGCCAATAGTCGAAATATGACAAATTATAGCTGAAATTCTTTTCATTTCAGCAAAGGAAATACGAATTGGAGAGGGAGAGGGCAGGAGCTTGGCGATTCCATGGAGATGTGAAGGTTTTGGCTTGGTCTTTGAAGAATTAGCAAATCCATTTATGCATTCTAGCTAGTTAAGGTAAGATATCTTCATATTCTAGCTTGTAAACCCGAATTTAAGTTGGGGGTAGGGTGGAATTCGATTTTCAGAAGTTGGGGAGGTCTTTACCTATGATCCAAAGTGAATAATTCATGTGTCCATGCTTCATGGATCTCATTTCCAACCTAATTATGGCATAGAAACATGGTTATTATAAGTTTGATTACATGAACCCTAGAATTTGGGGGTTTTGTTCAACCTATGAATTCAATGTAATTGATAGATTATAATTGGTGTTTTGGATGAAAGAAACCACATATAGTTATTTCCTAATGATTCCAATTGGTTATGTTGGAATTAGAAGGGTGGAATGGAATCAAGGAAATAAGAACTTAATTTTCGTCATCATGTGTGCAGTCATGGAAATAAATGTAGTACACCTTCGTTAACCGTTGGATCATCATGAAATTTCGATCGTAGCTTCCTAACATATAGTTCTTAAATCTGAACGGTGGAGATCTTCATTGGTGTAGTGTACTGAATTCTGCAGTGGTTTTAATTCGCTGAACCGTAGGTAATGCTTACCATTGAGCTATGTTTTTGTTTCTACTGTTTTGTTCTGTTTTTGATAATTCATATAAAATCGTGTGAGTGTCCATTATAGATTATATATATATATATATATATATATCCCTAGAATGGTAGCTGAGTCTAGTTTCTTTATCTAGAAACTCCTGGACTAACTCGGATCCTAGGTTATGTGAAACTTGCAATCTTCACTGACTGGTCCAGGGGTACACTTTGCAGTGACTTCTGATTTGTAAAATTCATAAGTGATAGTAGGAGAATTATTTAAGGGAAAAGCCAGTGGTAAAAGTTCAGTATATGAGTCTAGTTGGTCCTTACCAAATTTCAGAGTTCAGTTCTTAACCAATTTTGAGCGAAAAATATTTCTTTAAATGGTGGTTCAGTGGGTGGACTATTTGTGTCAGTCAACTTCTGGGATTTATCATTTATTATTGGAAGGTGAAAATGACCTGAGATCAGGCCCTATGACCTTGAACTTGGGTCTAGTTTACCCATGATTTTTATTGGATTTTATTTTTAATCTCTCCTTAGTTAAATATTACAAATATTGTTGTGGGTCCAAAATTAAGCTTGGCTGTCAAGTCTTCTTTTGTGGTTTTTGGTTTTGGTTGTGGGTTTAGAGTTGGTAACGGATGTCGGGACCTTCACAAACTTATTAAAGATAATTAATAACCTCAATAATGTATTTATAAGGTAAAGGGAGGGTATAGTGGGACACGGTACATGTCGGGTATCGGGAATATATATATATATATATATATATATATATATATATATATATATATATATATATATATATATATATATATATATATATATATATATAAGTAATAAATGTAAACGTCGATCCGTTCTAAGCAGTACCGTGTGTAATGTAGGTCCGGGGAAGAAGGGGAGTTCTTATGTATCACGTGCTTGTGTGTGTGACCTATTTCTACTTATCAGGTGAGTAACTCCACTCAACGTGACTGGTGTTGTGCTATGTGTTATATTTATGTGATTATATATTTGTATATATATCATATGGTGGTGCTAGAATGTGTTTATCATGGTAATGAACAATATAATGACCCTATGTGCTAACATAGGTAAAACACTTTTGGTAGTCGTTGTAGATACCTACGGTGTTATTATAGGTGAATATATACGTTGTTGTTTTATATGGTGTTCAAGTGGTTGTATAACGATGGTTTACAACTATATGGTGTAATTAAATATTGGTGATAACTTGGTGTAACCGAGTGTTGGTGAAAGATCTTCGGGTTGGTGAAAAGCCCAAGATCATTTGGTGAATGTTTTCAATATTGGTGTTATTCATAAATATGGTGTATTATACAAGTGGTGATTTTGGTGCTAGTATATATCCAACTGGTGTTGGATTTTCAGGTGACAAAAGATTGGTGAATCCATAAAGTAAGATGTGGCAATATAAGATTCGTTGTAAATTTTTATCTTGTTGCAGTAGAGTTATTCACTAAGCATTTCGCTTACGTTTTTTTTTTCGTTGTGGTGTTTTGCATGATTTAGTTGTAGTAACGCCCAATTGGATCGTGGAACGATCTTGAAGATATCTACTTGACGCTTCCCAGACATCGAGTATTGTAATTGTAAAGTCAAATTTGTACAGTTTTGTTAAAATGTTGTAGATACTCGATGTTGGTTTTTGGGGCATTACAACTCCTAAAGAAATTCAAAATGCAAGATTCAAACCCGGTTAAAACTCTTGTGGAAGCTGGAACAAAACTGACCAAGGAAGGTGATGGCCAAGATGTTGATCCAACCTACTTCAAACAAATTGTCGGGAGCCTGAGATACCTTACTAACACCAGACTAGACATTTGTTATGTTGTTGGATTAGTAAGTCGGTATATGGAGTCTCCTAAGCAGTCACATTTACAAGTGGTGAAGAGAATCATGCGTTATATCAAAGGAACGAGTGACCTTGGATTGTTTTATTCGTCGTCTAAAGATTCTGCTCTTGTTGGTTACTCGGATAGTGATTGGGGAGGAGATCAAGATGAAAAAAGAGTACAAGTGGATACTGTTTCATGCTTGGGAAATCAGTCTGTTCATGGTAATCAAGATGAAAAAAGAGTACAAGTGGATATTGTTTCATGCTTGGGAAATCACTGTGTTCATGGTCTTTCAAGAAACAGTCAATTGTAGGCTTGTCAACTTGTGAGGCCGAGTATGTTGCAGCAGCATCTGGGGCATGTCAAGCAGTTTGGTTGAGTAATGTTTTAAGCCAAATCAATTTTGAATAGCAAGGCCCGATAACAATGTATGTAGACAATAAGTCTGCCATTAATCTTGCTAAGAACCCCATGTTCCATGGAAGAAGCAAACACATAGATATCCGTTTTCATTTCTTGAGGAACCAGGTTGAGAAGAATGTGATTGTGCTGAAGCACTGTAGCAGTAAAGATCAGATAGCTGACATTCTTACTAAGCCATTGAAGATTGACGCATTCATCAAGCTAAGGAATCTACTTGGAGTAAAGACCTTCCCGAATCAGAATTAAGGGAGGATGTTGGAATATTTAATTCTGATTTATTAGTTATGTTTTTAATAAGTGTCTGTTATTTTTAGCTAAGTCTTGTGCTAGTCTTCAGGAAACTGGAGTAGTGGTCCTAGTTTTTAGCTTGAGTTTGTTTTCCCGTTTCCATTTAACGTATGCTATTTTATAAACGTTGTAAGTCTTTTGAAGTATTAAGAACATTTAGTATTCTTCCAATCTGATCGCATCACTTGTTAATTCCTTGCCCTGCAGTTGTTCTCCTTATCTGTAATTGTAATCTTGCCTCCAACAGTTAACTGGCATTAACCCGATTGATGTTTCTGGGGACACGTATTGCTCGTCTTGGTCCCACGACCGATACATCCCGTTATCATTGGTGGCGGAAATTTGTCCCCCACCGACATTTAACCGGTAAATTTTTTCGAAAGCGGTGTCTTCTGTGATCACGGGTCCCGTTTTTTGACCGACGTATTTCAAACTGTTTGATTTATGATACAAATTTTCGGGTAATGAAACGATTTCGATACCGTTAATGAAGGCGTATGAGTTGGGTGAGGGGGTAAAAGTGACATTTATCGTTTGGGTGTCGTTTATATAGATAACTAATTCTTTCACAAAGTGAGGAACCAGGGGACTGCCCTGTATGATAGTTCCTAGATATGATGCGGTTAGGAAAGCACTGAAGTTGGATAAGAGAGATTAACCGTTGGATACTACTGAGAAAAAAGATTGGTTTGGGTTGTGGTGGGGGTAAGTGGCAGGGTAGAAATAGAGACGGAGGAATTTGTGCCCGGAGGTCGCCGGAAAAGTGTAGGTGAATGATGAAGTGTTGAAGATACGCGCGGTAGAGTATGGGATTTGAGGAACAGAAGGATCGTGGTTGTTCGGGGAGGAGGTGAAGGACGTGGTGGAGGATAAGAATTTGGAATGTTCATCGGTGTCCCATTTCCGGCCAGAAGTGGTGTTTCACCACCGCAGTTGATGAGGAAGTAGTCGGTGGATGTGTATGGTTGGGCGGCGGCTGCGGTGGTGGAGAAGAGGAGGAGGGAAGTAAAGAGCGGTAAAGGGAAGGTAAGCATGGTGGTTGATAACGTTTGTTGTATATCGACATTTTAAGCAAATATTGGAACTTCATTGCAGTGAAAATGATACATAATGTTGTCTACATATAATTTTAGTTTTCGTAACTACAACTTTTCAGTCACGTTGTGAATGCATAGAGTGTCCAATTGAATCCACTAAATTTTGAATACGGCGGGGGTAAGAAGTGTTCCGATTTGGCAACATACAATCATGACTTTAATTTGTTATAGTGGTCGCAATGTATCTTTTTGAAAATATGAGTGGTTTTTACGAATTTTTTTGAAAGTATGAGTGGTTTTTTTAAACAAAAAAATATAGTGCTTAAACCGGATTTTGACCAAACTGTAGTGGTTTTTATGTTATTAGCCCTTTTATAAATTATAGAAGTAATTATAAATATGTGTTATACAGTTAAAAGGATTGTTTTCTCGACTTTGAAAAGTCCAAATATTGTCTATGATTGTTAAAACTTAAAACCATCTCACCTATATGGGACTACTGTACGTTTGCTAGTTGCAGCTCAAACTTTTCTTGTTTTCTTAACGATTTCTACATATCCGTTTTTCTCCGTTTCAAAAAGGTTTCACATTTCCCTTATATATCTCCTTGACTTCTTTTTTCATTTTACATATAATGTTCTTAGCATAATTACACAAACACAAAAAATCCTAACTACCGAGGCGAAAGAGTTGTACCCATGGCAATTAGGGTTGTATCCAAAATGTTGTTTTCATATCATCAAAGGTGCGTGTTTATGGAAGGTGCAATATAAGAAAAAGTAGTCTCCCATAATATAGTAAAGGTTGTGGTAAAGCAATTACTTTAGGTGTTGGGCCCATTTAGAATGAAAAATGCACTCCATAATTCATTTTCCGCTCCGTCTTTATCCCTTTCCCAACTAATTGCAATTGAAAATTAACAAGAGTTCTTGAAATGATGTAAAGCTACGTTAAGACAAAATATGTATACAGTTATTTAACACTATAATGCACCTAACAACCATGATTAACTAACTACCCTTCTAACATACGAACTAACTACGGTAGGAAATAACTAACTTATCTAACACGTAAAGTAACTAACAAAAAAAAAAAAAAAAGTGTGTCCAGTTTGTGATATTGTTGGGGAATCGACAGATCATTTATTTGGCGGGTGTTCGTTAGCTTTGGATATTTGGAGAAAAATTGCGACTTGGTGGGACAGCCCTTTACCCAATAGTATTACAGCTTCGTCTTTAGCGTGTTGGGCGGATGGTGTGATGTTACAAACAGATGTTAAACGAAATTTCGATGCGGTGATTGGTGTTACATTTTGGTGCGTGTGGAGTTTTCGAAATAAAATCGTGTTTGGAATGGATAATCCTCGCAAGGACGAGGTTTTCGACGATGTTCGCTCTCTTTCGTATTTTTGGATTAGAAATAGGCGTAATAATCGTAAATTAGATTGGGATTGTTGGATGTTAAATCCTAAACATGCTATGACTGTTTTGTAATCTTGTTTCTCTCTAGCTTCTTGCTAGAGATGCTTTAGTTTTTATAAAATTCCACTGCCGTTCAGAAAAAACTAACAAAAAAAAGTAACACGTGATAATTACAAGTCCAATAGAATTCTGGAACACATTACTAATGATGCACAAATGATTGGAAAACTAGGATCCCTCTCCTTAATCCTGAAATGGGCAGATAAAATTTTGGCTAGTCAAATTGTGGTCAAAGGCTCACTAAAATACCGATTTGTTATAAATCATAAAAAGTTGAATTATAGACAACCACAACCACAAATACAATACTTGAATTAAAGAAAATGAACTCTACAAGAAAACTTAATCTTATCCTTATATAATCAGAACTCAAAAGAAGATCATATAATTTTATATTTATTTACTTTGGTTAAGTTGGTATTGGGTAACAAGATAATGCAAAAGAGTTTGTTTCATAGACTATGTAGAATTTTAAAATTACATTGCCTTCTTAATTCCAGGAAACTGTAATTGATATTACAGAAGATTGCTGCGATTTTGCATTAAAATACCTTTAGCAAGGAACTAGAGGAAAATTTACAAGAGAGCTATATCAGGATTATATAACCAACAATCCCACGACATCTTATTATGTTTGCTCCTATTACAAATAAAAAAATGCAAAAAAGTAAATAATGTCATGATTGTCATAAAAAATTACGTTTCTTCTAGGTCTTTCAGTTCCAAAAATAAGCTCATTCCAATATCTCCAAACAATATTTGTGTTAGGAAATAGACCTAAATCTATAACCTATTGCCCAGGAATAACAATGAGAATATAAATACGAAAATATAAACACAATGTAACGACACACAGATTTACGTGGTTCGGTCCAAGATGACCTACGTCCATGGGCAGGAGAGAATATTCTTTATTCCAGAGCTAAATACAGGTGTTACAGAGCGTACCTAGATTGCTAGTAATCGGCCTCCTCTGACTAACGACTTCTGACTTTTTCATCATCTAACCCTAATGACCAGCATTTATATTTATATGCTTTACAAATGGACACAGAAAACCCTAGCCGTACCCTAGCTGTCACGGCCCACCGCGGTGCGGAAACCTAATGGGCCGCGACGCGCGTGACTAAAATCCACACGGGTTTAATTCCCAATTCATTATTTAACAATCTCCACCTTGAATTGCGAATTCAACATAGCTCTACCTCGCTCTAGAAACCAAAAAACTTCCTCTCGTCTCCTGCCAGCTTGCCTCGTAGTGACTTACCTCCTGCGAACATCAACTAAGTTCAAGCATAGCTCGAACTTCTCCTTGGGTAACGACTTCGTCAATATATCTGCCGGATTCACCTTGGTATCGATCTTCAAGATTAAGAACTTGTCTTCTTCAACTATGTCACGAATGAAATTTAACCGGATAACAATATGCTTTGTCCTTTCATGATGAACCGGATTCCTTGCTAGACACAAAGCACTTTCACTATCACAGTTCAAGACAAGCTTCTCCACCTTCAACCCCAGACTCTCCACCAAACCATGTAGCCAGATACACTCCTTTATACCTTCAGTCATTGACATGTATTCCGCTTTAGTTGTAGACAAGGCAACTGTAGGTTGTAAACTTGACTTCCAAGTGACTGCACATCCAAACAAAGTGAAAATATAACAGGTGAGCGATCTCCTTTTCACCAAGTCACTACCATAGTCTGCATATCCAACCAAGTTACTATGAGTATGAGCTCCATAGACCAAAAAAATATCCTTAGTCCCCTTCAAGTATCGCAGGATCCACTTGACCGCTTCCTAGTGAGCTTTCCCAGGATTACTCATAAACCTACTAACCACACTAAATGCATGTGCTAAATCATGTCTAGTACAGACCATAGCATACATAAGGCTTCCAACTGCAATTGAGTATGGAACTCTACTCATATAGTCTTTTTCCTCATCCTATAACAACCCTGCTTTCCTGTCTCTCTGAATCTCCATCCCCAGTATCTTCTTTACTGCACCAAAATCCTTCATTTCAAACTTACTTTACAAAAGCTTCTTCAAGTTATTAATTTCAGCCATCTCCTTGGCTGCAATGAGCATATCATCAACATATAGCAACAAATAAACAAAGGACCCATTGGGCAACTTCTTCAAGTAGACACAATTATCAAACTGATTCCGAATGTAGCCGTGCGAAGTCATAAACGAATCAAATCTCTTGTACTATTTTCTGGGAGACTGCTTCAAACCATAAAGAGATTTCTTCAACAGACACACATGATCCTTATTAGAACTCGGAAAACCTTCAGGCTGTGACATATATATCTTCTCCTCCAAGCTTCGATGAAGAAATGCAGTTTTGACATCGAGCTACTCAAGCTCTAGATTAAACGCACTCACCATAGCCAAAAGAACCCGAATTGACTTATGCTTCACGACCGGTGAGAAAACCTCGTGATAGTCGATTCCTTCTTTTTGAGAAAAACCCTTTCGCCACTAACCGTGCCTTGAACCTTGCGGGTTCAACCCCTGGAATTCCTTCCTTTTTCTTAAAGACCCATTTGCATCCAACCGGTTTTACTCCTTTCGGTAATGGAACAAGATCCCACGTTTCATTCTTGTCAAGAGATTGCATCTCTTCATTCATTGCCATCAACTAGCTTGATCCTTCTTTACTTGCCACCGTCTCTTTGTAGGACCGAGGCTCATTAGTACCAATGTTTTCACCAATAGCTAGTGCATATGCAACAGAACCAATATCACCATTAGTGACACATGCAGCATATCTAGATGGTTTCTTCGTGTTCCTTTTCACTCTTCTCCTTGTTATAGATTCATCCTCATTATTCTCACCATCGGCCTCAACATCACTAGACTGATCCTCATTGGGCTGTTCATGAGTTTCATCAGGTCTATGCGGATCATCACCGACATGCTGTTCTTCATTTATCACAATTCTGTCTGGAATTTGTGTGACAAACTCCACCTTCTGGTTGGCACCCTGATCTTTCCCTACATGACTTTTATCACCTCCTCTTTGGTTCACCATAGCAGACTCATCAAAGGTCACATCTCTAGTATTAATAAATTTTGGAATTCTTCCTTCTTCTGTACACCACAGACGATAACCTTTCACTCCGTGTGCATACCCTAGAAATATGCACTTCATTGCACTCGCCTCAAGTTTACCATCATTAACATGAGCGTAAGCAGGACAACCAAATGTGCGTAAACCAGAATAATCAGAGGGTTTTCCAGACCATACCTCTTGAGGAGTCTTAAAGTCGATTGCAGTTGATGGTGATCTGTTCACCAGATAGCAAGCAGTATTAACCGCTTCCGCCAAGAATTTCTTTGATAAATCAACATATAACTGCATGCTTCTAGCACGCGCTAACAGTGTTTGGTTCATCTGTTCCGGCACTCCGTTCAGCTGTGGTGTGTTCCGTATAGTGTGGTGCCTTACTATACCTTCTGCCTTGCAGAAGTTGTCAAACGGGGCATTGCAAAACTCCAACCCATTGTCAATTCTGAGTGTCTTGACAGATTTTCCGGTCCGTTTTTCAATCATCGTCTTCTACTCCTTGAACTTCCCAAACACTTCGTCTTTAGTCTTCAGAAAATATATCCAAAGCTTCCTTGAGTAGTCATCAATGAAAGTCACAAAGTATGGATGACCTTTATGAGACTCGACCGGAGAGGGCCCCCACAAATCTG
This sequence comes from Cichorium intybus, assembly GCA_023525715.1. Classification (NCBI taxonomy): domain Eukaryota; kingdom Viridiplantae; phylum Streptophyta; class Magnoliopsida; order Asterales; family Asteraceae; genus Cichorium; species Cichorium intybus. The sequence continues at coordinate 151,026,943 of CM042011.1, forward strand.
AGTGAATGTCTCCAGGATTTCCTTGCTTTTGTGTTTACCTGAACTAAACTTCACCCTGCGTTGCTTGCCTTTGACACAAGCTTCACAAAACTTTAGCTTTCAAGTTAGCTCACCACCAAACAGCCCCTGTTTACTCAGAATTGACATACCCTTCTCACTCATGTGTCCCAACCTTCTATGCCACAACTCTATCTTATCATTACTACTCTCTAAGGATTGAGTAACTGCCACTGTTCCCCTAACCGAATTTCCTTCTAAGACAGGAACCCCACTCTTCTGCACCTTTCATTTCATAACTACTAGAGAGCCATTGGTGACCTTCACCCAGTCATCTTCACCAACCCATTCTTTGCTAAATTGTAAGAGAAATTAAGTTCTTACGAAGATCCGAAACATACCAACAATCAAGCTTTCTGACCATACCATCGTGCATCATAATCTGTACCGTACCGCTTCCTTTGACCTGAGCAACCCAATCATCACCCAACTTCACCATTCCTTTTAAGTCTTTAAAAGATTCGAACCAGTCACGATGAAAAGTCATATGATAAGATGCCCCAGTATCCAAGACCCATGCATCAACAGAACTAGATGTACAAACAGTCAACACATCACCTATGTCCTCTTCATCAGAACCATCTTGAACAATAGCCGCACTACCATTGTTGCTATTTTCTCCCTTCCCCCCTTTTAGTAATGGACAATTTCTCTTGAAGTGATGCTTTTCCTTGCAGTTATAACACTTGATTTTTGCAGAAACTTTTGATTTTGAACGTGACTTACTTCTATTTCCACCATCTTTCTTATCCGATGTCCTTCCTCTGCCAACGAATAGACCTGAACCAGATGTCTCCTCATTCCAAGAAACTATACGTTTAAGTTCCTTGGACAACAGAGAATCCGTCACATCATTCACAGTAATTGTTGTTCTTCCATACAACATAGTATCAACAAAGTTCTCATGTGAATTCGGCAGTGAACATAACAAAATAAGGGCTTGATCCTCATCATCAATCTTTACTCCTACTCCTTGAAGATCTAGGATAATACGATTGAAAGAATCAAGATGGTCTTTTACTTGAGTACCTTCTGCCATCCGGAAAGTGTACAATCGTTGCTTTTGATACAACCTATTTGTCAAAGAACTGTTCTGATATGTATCACAGAGCTTCTTCCAAATACCGGCAACAGTGGATTGATCAACAACATCCCTCAACACCTCATCTATCAAGCTCAAAAGAATAGCACTATATGCTTTCCCCTCGATCTCCTTCTTCACTGCATCTGTCGTGTCCTTTGCATATTCTCCTTCCACTGCAACTGCGCATCCTTGTTGAACCAGAAGAGCCTTCATCTTCGCCTTCCACAAAGTGAAATCATTCGAGCCATTGAACTTCTCCAAATCGAACTTGTGAGATGACATCTTCAATCAACCGATCCTTGTAGTCTTTGATAAACTAGTGTAAACCCGAAAGCGGTTTACTGCTCGACATCGCCGCGGCGCGGGCTTCAACAGGCATGACGCGATCTTCAACAGACGCGACGCGGGCTGCCGTAAACCCTAGAGCTATTACCGACTTCAATCAACCAGAACTACAACCAGATCTAAAACACGCAGACATAAAACCGCTAATAACCACAGATCTATAATCGCAGATCTAACACTGCAGATCTGAAACCGTGGCTCTGATACCACTTGTTAGGAAATAGAGCTAAATATATAATATATTGCCCAGGAATAATAACGAGAATACAAATGCGAAAATATAAACACAAAGTAACGACACATAGATTTACGTGGTTCGGTCCAAGATGACCTACGTCCACGGGCAGGAGAGAGTATTCTTTATTCCAGAGCTAAATACAGGTGTTACAGAGCGTACCTAGATTGCTAGTAATTTGGCTAATGACTTCTGACTTTTTCATCATCTAACCCTAATGACCAGACTTTATATTTATAGGCTTTACAAATGGACACAGAAAACCCTAGCCGTACCCTAGCTGTCACGGCCCACCGCGGCGCGGAAACCTAATGGGCCGCGACGCGCGTGACTAAAATCCACACGGTTTTAATTCCCAATTCATTATTTAGCAATTTGGAATATGTTATTTAATTGAATATGTACTACAATGTACAAACAAGCAAATGTAGCATATGATTGTTCAAACAATTATTTGGAATCATATATTGTTATTGATAAATTCAGGGTTCAAACTTAGGTATGTTTAAATTAATTTGTGTGAAAAAATGAAAGTAAAAAAGTTTGATCATCAGGTTAGGTGAGGTTGTCAAAATTACTATATAAAACAAGTTGTAATATCAGATATCAAAATATACTAAAATATATTGATCAAATTTTTAACGATCAATCATGACATATACAAGTGTCATTGTCACCATTTTCTATCATGTATTTCTAGATATATGACACTAGACAATTATTTAAGAATTAGTTACTTATATTATCATATAAAATATTTTTTGATCAACATTAATTATTACTGAAAATATAAGCTTTACGTTAAATGTTGCGTACGCGAAAATTGTTAATTTCAATAGAAGATTATACATTTCATATATTATATGTTTATATATTTGGACCATCATCTTTGCCTACTTGTTTGCAAGCCAATAAAAAGGTCTGAACATCTAAAAATTCATGGTATAATATCTTACTTTTTGTAAAGAAAGGTGTGTTCAAGCACATTATAATAAGTAGACTCTCCCTTGCATGTGGATTGTAAGTTTGGCTAGTGCACCTCACACTTTATTGTTTTTCTTAGTGATTTCTACTGATATTTGTTTCCCATTTTCAAAAAATTAATGACTTGAAAGTTCTAAAAGAGGTTTCACACTACCTAAAATCTCTCTTTTATATATTTCCTTGATTATAAAGTCTTCGTCTTTTGTCCATTTATATATAATGTTCTTACGGGAGCATAAATAAACACAAAAACCCTCAATATCGAAACAAAGGAGTTGTACCTATGGCAATGAGGGTTATATCCAAAATGTTGTCATCATATAATCAAATGTGTGAGTTTATGGAAGATGTAACATCAGAAAAAGCTGTCCTCCATCATAGTAAAAGTTGAATTAAAGAAAATAACTTTGATGTTATGCAAGAGGTAAAGCAAATAACTTTGATGTTGGGTCCGATGATAAAGAAAAATCCACCATCATGCATTCATTTTCTTCTCAGTCCCTTTCACAACTCTAGTAATGCACAATTGATTAGGCCTGACTGACCCGGGACCGGCCCCATAATACTTGGTCGGGTCAAATTTGTGTTGTATATACTAAATACAAACATTACATTATTTATATAAAGATGAACAAGATCGACATCTTATCTATTAAAAATTCACTTTATAAGATCATAATTGTAAATTAAAGTGGGATTGAAACTTTCCAATGATATGAAATAGTTATAAGTCTAAAATGTAAGAGGATAATCTACATTGACCTGTGCACATGTTATTGAAAGTTTAAAACAATATGACAAAGTGCATATGATTATTGTAAAGCTGAGAATTAAGAAGGTGAAAGTGAAGAATAAACCATATCACAACGTGACGAACACTGTCGATTTGGAGTTGAATGGATGCAAGATCATACGATCTTAACAACATTAGTTCATGTTACTTACTATAATTTTATGAACAATATGTTTAAAAACTTAAATTATAAGAATTGTAGAAATTATTATGGGTTCTTGGTGGAAATTGTAGAAATTATTATAATTTAACAATATGTTTAAGAATTGTAGAAATTATTATAATTTAACAACATTAGTTCATGTTACTTACCTGCGTTTTCCTCTCATTTCCCTGCGTTTTCCTCCGTTTTCCTCCCACATGTTCTTGAGGTTCTTGGTGGCTGATGAGTTTAGTTATAATTTTTGTCCAACTTTGAACACTCGTCATTTGTTCATAGGAACTCGGATTGAATTGAAGTTTTTTTAACATGAAGTGTATCGGTAGATGTGTTCACAAACATGATTAAAAAATTTTTTTGATGTCGGAAAGTGTTCGTTTTGAACCTCTAAACAAGGTTGTCGGTAAAGTTTATTAATTATTTGTCCAACTTCGAACCCTCGTTGTTTGTTCATACGAACTCCGATTTAGTTGAAATTTTTTTTAACGAGAAGTGTATTACTAGATGTGTTCACAAACATGATTAACCAAATTATTTGATATCGGAAAGATTTACTTTTTGAAGGTCTAAAGAAGGTTGTCGATAACGTTTATTTATTTTTTGTCCAACTTTGAACGGCCGTAGTTTCTCCATACGAACTCTGATTTACTTAAATTTTTTTTAACATGAAGTGTATTAGTAGATGTGTTCACAAACATGATTAACCAAATTATTTGATGTCGGAAAGATTTACTTTTTGAAGGTCTAAAGAAGGTTGTCGGTAACGTTTAATTATTTTTTGTCCAACTTTGAACGGTCGTAGTTTCTCCATACGAACTCCGATTTACTTGAAATTTTTTTAACGTGAAGTGTATTAGTAGATGTGTTCACAAACATGATTAACCAAATTATTTGATGTCGGAAAGATTTACATTTGAAGGTCTAAAGAAGGTTGTCGCTAACGTTTATATAGTAATATTTAGTACCGATATTAAATAAAAACAAAGACAAATATTATAAAAGCACATCCTAATCAAGAGGTTACATGATAATAGAAACATGAGAAACATACGCAATACGTCTAATTAGTATCACATAAATATGGAAAATCAAGAGGATATTTTTTTTTCTCTGCAATCACCCAATTGTTTTTCCTTTTCATTTCCTTGACCTTAATTTGCAGCTCCAGGTCGCCCTGTTCAACAGCCTCCTTTTGTTTTTGCACCCAGATAGTTGCTTGTTTGATATCTTGTTGTGTCTTTTTGACCCATTTTATTTTTTTGACAACCTCTTCCTACATTTCATCCAACTGTTTTTTTTTGCTGCCTAATAGATTTGTTTTGAGATTCAATCTCCTCTTCTTTCTGTGTAACTAGTTTTCTAAGGTCTTCAGGCATGAGCCAATGTTTTCCTTGTCGGTCTCAGGATGAAGCAGACATATTTGGGCTATGATATTTTCGATGAGTGATAATGATTTGGTGTGAAGAATGTTAAGGTGAAATAAGGTGTATATATAGAACATTTAGAATGGGTTGGTAGGTGGGAAATAATAATACATGGGAGGGGGTTGATGTGACCATTAAATATAAAGATATATAGAGTACTAAGATACATAAAGTGATACAAACAATAAGTACTGAGATACAAACAATAAGCGAAAAATGACTACTGAGACCCTAAATACCAACCTTGAAATAGAAATAATTAATACCTACGAAATTCATACTTAAGAAAATATATTTGATAATACAAAATAGAAAAACTAATCTTTAATTTGCCACTCAGGAAACTCATATGGATAGTTTTTTTTTTCATATTAGCTACCCAAAACTTTTTTTCAGTAATTTCTTGACCAAGTGACAATACATTATCCATCTCTCGATCAATGTTTGCTTTGGTTGACTTAATCCATTTCTCAGCTTCTATTACTTCTTGTTTTTTTGAAACTATCCAACTTTTTTTACCGTCAAGTAATCTCCGTTGACCCTCTAAGAATTTTGTATCTTCAGCAATTGATTGAATTTGTTTGTCGACTTCAGAGGCGCTGTGAAGGAGAATTCTTTTCATTTCCTCTGGCATCCTATCATCAATAGTAGGTGGAATTGTTGATGTAGAAGGAGCCTTGCGTTTTTCCAATACCCGTTTTAACTTCTGAGATTAACCAGACATGTTTAGAAAAAAAATTACTAAATTTGATTGATCGTGTAGATGTGATACTTGATATGAAAAAATTTATTTATATAGAAATTAGGGAAATCGCATGTGTTAGTTTGACTACGAAATAAGTGGGTTTGACTGCGAAATGCAGTGAAATGTCATGTCCAAAGGGTACTCTACAGTGTCCTGTAATAGGGAGCAGTATCTTGTCTGGTCAACGACATTTTCTGCATACGAAAAACGCAGCCCATCTAGAGGAATTCGCAGCCCATCTAGAGGAAAACGCAGCCCATGGGAGCCCGTATAGTGTCCATGCAGTGAAATGTCATGTCCATAGGGTACTCTACAGTGTCCTGTAATAGGGAGCAGTGTCTTGTCTTGTCAACAACATTTTCTGCATACGGAAAACGCAGCCCATTTAGAGGAATTCGCAGCCTATCTATAGGAAAACGCAGCCTATGGGAGCCCGTATAGTGTCCATGCAGTGAAATGTCATGTCCATAGGGTACTCTATGGTGTCCTGTAATAGAGAGCAGTGTCTTGTCTTGTCAACATGAGTTTCTGCTACTAACTAATGTAGTGAAAAGTCATGTCCATATGGTAATCTATAGATTTTAGCAAAAGGTAGGGTGTGTAGTCAACAGTAATCGAAATGAGTAGGATATACATACATGGATATCTCCATACTTTGTAATCAATCAGTTTGTATTTCAATTATTATCCAAATGAGTACATCAACAAAGCAACACAAACAAAGCTTTACCCGCCTTCCCCTCTTTTTCCATAATCTTAAAATTGCGAACCTACATACAATCACTAGCATAAAGTAAGATGCCCAGAAACGATTTGAATTTTGTTTTATGGCTGTAGGATGTGTCGTAAGTTGTTATTCTGATCATAATTTTAATCTAATGATCACAACTCTATACTACTAACATTTGTTGTAAACCTTTTTGTAGATGCATACATTCCTTTCTACCACCCTACCAGTCATTTTCCTAGAGTGCCTACCATTGAATGGACCATACGTCCATACAATGTACGTAGCGGTCTCGGTAGATGGAAACCATCAACCTCTACCAATAGCAATCGGTCTTGGAATCTCAAAATCGTTAGATTCGTGGACATGGTTCCTTATGAGACTACATGAATGCATTAGAAATGCTAGAGAAGTTTCTTTCATTACCAAATTGTCCAATCACTTAGACGTCGCCCTATCTCAAGTGTTCCCACACTGTTACCATGGATATTGTTGCAAAAGTGTGTTTAAATATTTTGTTGATAGAATGCCAATCTTCCAAGAATGTCCACATATTTTCTGGCAGACTTGCAAGGCTTATGAATTACGTCAATTTGAACCGAACTTTGCTATACTTAGAGATGTTTTGGTCCAACACGGGGGCCAAGATATAATGACCTGGTTTGAAGGTCTTTCTCAAGAAAAATGGGCACGGGTGATGTTCCCTATTTTCCGTTACAACATACTCTCCATAATAATGCCCGATGAGATTCGTTGGGTCTCTGCAGCTTAGCAAGATTTACCAATAATATCACTCCTTCGGTCTTTCGTTGATATGCTGCAACGTATTTATGCTGATCGCGGTGCTTTAGGAGGTTAATCGTTATTATTTAATTATATTTGTGTGTAAGATACTTTGACTTATGCTAATTTGCTAATGATTTGTTTCAGGCATGCTTCATCATGAACTCACCCCGTATGCAGAGAACATACTTTATAGACGAATGCACAAGTCTGAACCATGTGAAGTAACGGAATTATACAACACTGAGTTTTTTGTCCGTGACTTCACGAAAACATATCTTGTTAACCTGCGTGAACACACTTGTGATTGTGGAAAATTTAGGAGTTCTGGTATTCCATGTCATCACGGCCTGGCTGCGTATCGAACCTATATGATGTTACAGGAGGATTTTAATACGGTGAACATTTATTTCACTACGGCTGCATATAGAGCTGCATATCAAACGAAAGTGGTGCAGGCTGTACCCCCTCAAAGTGAATGGCATGTACCTGTCAACATGGTGGATGTTTTACCCCCTTTAGCTTTGTCTTAAATGTTTTCCCCCCATTAGCTTTGTATTAGATATGTGACCTTTGTGTTAAAAGTATTTCGTTGTTTCATCAAATTATTGCGTTGTTGACTAAATGTTAAGGACAACATAGAAATTGAAATTAGAGTCCAATGACGTTACACACATTAAGAAAACTACTAGATGGTTCAGTAAAGTCATATAAGGATTTACTTTACTACCATTACACAATTCATCACCGTTATATGGTAATTAGACTTTATAAACTAGTATGGCTACAAAAAGCATCCAACTGAGCACTAGGACGATCTTCAAATTTCGATTCTCGAGTTGAAGCCTTCTTAGTTCTCTATCTCTTTGAATTCTGGCAACAACATTGTCTTCATCGACCCACCCATTAAAGCCACAGTTTAGCATCTGTATTAATGATATTACAGCAAAGGTTATCATATAGTACGATCATATTATAAAACATAGGTGGGTTCGATATTATAATATTACCTTGTTACTACAAGCATAGAACTGTCTTCCTGGGTTTCTGCTTGTATTCGACACACGTATTAATGTAGGATAACCGCAACAACCGCATGTTCTTGCCATTTGATATTTTGTTGATGGAACAAACTCAGATACAACATAAAGATACGCATTAGACCATAAGAGCACACCTTTATATAGAGATGAAAAATGGGAAAGATACAGACACAAACAAACCACTCTACCTACATCTACTTAATTGTCACATCAACTGTCTAGTATATAGACTGCGATTTGCTTTAATTTGAATAATATAATAAATAATATTAATTACTAGGCCACAAATTTGGGAATTGCAATGGATACATTGTTTTTTCACGGTCGATAAAATCTCCCCTTATCCTACTAACATCCGCAATACGATTTTTTTCTTCCACAAGCTTAGAAACTTGTTGTTCAGTTTCCTCAATCCAACGTTTAGCATTTTTTAGCTTCATAGACGTATCTTTAACCCAAATTTTCTTTTCCTTCAATTTCTCACAAAGGAGTTCTATACGGTCATCTAGAATCCTTGTTTTTTCCAGGTCTCTTTTGTTTTCTTCTTCTACGCGTGTCATCGCATCAAATATATAGTCAGGCATTTTATCTAGTAGTGGATCATTCATAGAATATCCTGGACATCGGGAAAAGGGTTAATATCTGAACAAATGTAACAATCCTCATCCTCACAATGCCAAGTAGCATCTTTAGAAGAACTCATAATGTAACTCCAGAAATGCTAACTAGCTTGTAACAATATTTATAACTCTATACAACATTGACTGTGAATTCGTTCAACTTTGACTGCGTAGTCGTACAACATTGAATGCGTATTCGTACAACTTTGACTGCGTTTATGTTTAAGGTATGGTCGTACAACATTGACTGCGTAGTCGTACAAAATTGACTGCGTATTCGTACAACTTTGACTGCGTAGTCGTACAACATTGACTGCGTATTCGTACAACTTTGACTGCGTAGTCGTACAACATTGACTGCGTATTCGTATAACTTTGACTACATAGTCGTACAACTTTGACTGCGTATTCGTACAACTTTGACTGCGTATTCGTACAACATTGACTGCGAAGTCGTACAACTTTGACTGCGTATTCGTACAACTTTGACTGCGACGTCGTACAACTTTGACTGCGAGGTTCGCTATCATACAAACTATATAAATGAGTTCATCCCAGAAAAAATATAAGAATTACGGAGTGAAATTCAATCTAAACTACATTACACAATGTGTTCATCCCAGAAAAAATATTTTGTTCTAGTGTGCACCGGTGGGCATTGGTCCACAGTTGATGGGCAACCTAAATACGTTAGCCCAAACCATAAGAATTACGGAGTGAAATTTAGTTCAAATATAAATTTTCATGATTTTTCTTTATTGGTAAAATCAAAGGCGGGTTTCGATGCTCAATCGAGTGTTAGATTATCAATTCAACATCCAGAATATAACTATGTTATGGAGATAGTTGATGACAATGATATCTTGCATTTGATAGAAGTTATCGAAGTTGTGAACACCATCGTTCCTATTTACGTTGTTGCAGATGACGAGATTCGAAGTAACGACCTGTGCAAAACATCACATGAAAAGAAGTCCAGCGGATTTGGGAGCAACAATGCTCCATGTAATATTATGACCACCAAGACTGTTCCAGAAACCGTCTTCCAAGAACCAATCCACTATGTGGAACCTGAAAATTTCAAGTACGCAGGAGAGGACGACATTGGTACTTGTGCGGATGATTTTGGCGCAAAAAATATGATGAGTAATGCAGACACGGCTGATCAAAAAGACTACGATAAAGTTTGTGTCCTTTTAAATGATGGTAATCTAGCACCAAATGGGGATCCCGTGGATGGTGATTTACGTTTATCGGACTTGGAAGGAAGTGATCGTGACGAAGGAGTGACGGCTGATCAAAAAGACCACGAAGGAGTGTCGGAGGATGCTCAACACAATCGGTTAAAAAGCACATTGTTGTACGGTATGCCACAGCCGCCGCCATGTCCTGTACCATCAAAAATAAAAACCTCATCTTCCAGCCACCACCCATCACAAAAGATTACAGTTTTCCAAGCGTATAAAGACAAAGACGCTATGAAACTTGCACTTGGTGTTAAAAGTATGACAGAAGGCTTTCAATACAAAGTTATAAGATCAACAAAAACAATGTATGAGGCTATTTGTTGTCAAGATAACTGTAGTTGGTGTTTTATAGCCACATCAGAAAAAGGCGGTGACGGCTCATTCCAATGCACTAAGATTGTTGATGAACACACGTGCTCGTCTTCACAACTCAACCTAAACCATCGCCAAGCAAATAAGAAAGTATTGGGTCATCTTTTGTCTGAGGTTATGGCTGCCAACCAAAGTAGGGTATATCGTGGCAACAACATAATTCGTGATATCAATTCAAAGTACAGAATTGATATTAGTTACAAACAAGCATGGAGGACGAAACAACATGCATTGTATCTGTTAAGGGGTGATCCAACGGAATCGTTCACAAGACTCCCTGTGTATTGCTACAACTTGCAAAAGCATAATCTTGGAACTGTAACTTCAATCAGAAAAGATGCTGACGATCGATTTCAATTTATATATATTTCATTAGGCTGCGCTGTAAGTATTGTTTTAACTAATAAATTTCACAACCACTATACGAATGTAACCATATCAATAACACAATATACTTTTTTGTAGTTAACTGCTTTCCGCAATTGGTGTAGACCTACATTGGTGGTAGACGCTGCCCACCTCAAGGGCGACTTCAAGGGCACTATGTTATTGGCAGTTGCAATGGATGGTAATAATCAAATATTACCGGTAGCATATGCAATATGCAAGAGCGAGTGCACGGAAACATGGTCTTGGTTCATGGAGAAACTGCACGATTGCGTTGGCGACATGGGATCTCTTAGTTTCATATCTGATAGGCATGCGACAATAGCCGCAGCCATTGAAAACATTTTCCCGACCTCACATCATGGAATTTGTGGTCATCATTTATATTCTAATGTAGTGACCAAGTTTGGATCCAAGAAAAGCATCAAGTAATTCTTTTGGGGGGCGTGTAAAGCATATACAATCGAAGAATTTAATGATTGGATGCAAAGGATTAACAATTATAATCCTGAATTGTATGCGTACTTGGACAGGGCATGTCCAGAAAAATGGGCTCGGTCTAGATTTGAAGGCATGCGGTATAATATGATGACATCTAACAGCGCGGAGTCCATAAACGCACTATCCCGATATGCCAGAAAGATGCCATTGCTGATGCTCATTGACTTTTTTCGAACAACAATGCAGCAATGGTATTTTGAATGCCGCAATCGTGCAAGTAAGACTTACATCGTTCATGATACACTAATAACGTTGTCGTATTTACTTTGTATTGAAAATTTTGACCGACTAACTTGAAATATTTATTTAGATGATATAAATACAACACTTACTCCATGGGCGGAAGCAAAGATTCGTAAAATAATGACTAAAAGCAGCAACTGGCTAGTCCATCCAATTTCAAGTACAAGATTCCAGGTTGTAGACTTCCTTCGGGATGCGATTGTCGATTTTGCAGAGGCAACATGTTCATGTCGAAAGTGGCAACTGTCTGGCATACCTTGTGGCCATCTAATAAGAGTTTTAAACAGCTTAAACCATTAAACCATGGAGATTGTACTGGATGGGTGCACAATGCATATCTGGTTGTGTTTTATAGAAAGACGTACGAGTCCATTATCAACCCTCTACCCACCCCTTGTGATTGGGAGACACCGGACGATTTGATTTTTGTAAGACCCCAGTCATAGACAAACGTCTACATGGAAGACCGAGAAATATGGATCGTATTGCGTCACAAGGTGAGGGTCCAATAATAAAAGAATGTTCTCGTTGTCATCAAAGGGGTCACACAAGAACTACATGTCCTGCGTTAGTTTCAACCCATAAACCAGAAGGATCAGGCAAACGTCGTGGTTCAGACAATAAAGGGAAAACGAGCATAAGAGGTGACTCTAGTAGCATGTCACAGAGTGAAGCTGTTTATCCTACCGTGGATTTGAGCTAAATGGGGGTTTAATTATTTTTACAATTACGTTATTTGTAGGTTGTAAAACCAGTTTCATGGAATCATCTTTGATTTCTCTTCTATTGAATGATAACTTTTACTTCCTTTGACGTAATTATTATAACTATATAATTATTAATAGTCATCTATCACATGACTGCATAAATTACAGGCGATATTAAACAGTTGAAACGACAACTGAAGCTGTAATGCAACACACTACTCTATGTACAGTATTGAGTTATTGAGTTATCAGTAATAGTGACAGTCCTATCTAAAAGAAACTGCCAAGATGGAATAGTTGAAACGACAACTCATCATGACATACAACGTACTACCCTTTATATACATAAACTTCAAACCGATTTCATTCATTCAGTTACTCATATTGATCAATGGATCACCAAAGGGGTTCCTCAAGCAGAGTTGTAAGCTATCATAATTAAGCTATCATAATTATTTTTATTTTGTTAATTACTTTAAATTTTCTAACATGTGAAAATGGTTTTCACTGAACGGATTTTCTATTTTTATATCAGGATACAACCGTTGATAATGTCTTACATAATGCGTTGACAGATCTCGACGAACATATAAATAGATTGGTTGACACTCACGTGTTATTGATGACCAGGTCTTTTCGCCATGTCCAAGAACAATTGGAGGAATTTGATTACCAAATAGCACGTATGATACCAGATGAGCGTATAAAGGTAGCGCATTATAATTTGCAAATGCTTGTGATCCAAATGCCTGTAGATATTCAACGTTTTATCTCAACAATGTCTACAATCAATCAATTATCTGGGCAGCAATCTACTTTACAAGAAAGAAGTGAAACTCTCCGTAATGCTGTTTGTCTCATTGAATAGTACGCCAGTCTGTTTGAATGTCACACAGACACTGCCGGCTTGCACCTATCTCAAATTCTTCCGTAAAACCTATGTTTATGTTTAAGGTATGGTCGTATTTTATATGCATTTTTAGTTTTTTATGAACGTTAGCAAATGACGGATGTCAGCTACTTTCCATGACGTTGTATTGTTTTTTTGTGTGTAATGAACTATTCTATCTAAAACGTTTTGTAGATGCAAGTTTTTAGAATCTTATAACGAAATAAAGACTCAAAATTATAACATTGAAATAAATCCTCTACAATTTATTTTCACATACACCATCTAATAATAACTTGAACGGGAAGCCCAATAAATATGACCCATACGTTCACGAAACTTCCTAGCTGCGTAATCTGTGGGCGTATAATCTTCGTCCCCCTGTACAGGAACCCGAACCCCATATATAGCATACTCTAACAATAAACAAGACCAAACAGCACAATCTCCTAATGGCCCGGACTGTTGAGGCACCCATGTTTCCATGATGAACTCCAAATCAACGTCTATTCGAGGGATGCCTCGATTCTGCCAATACTTTATTGAATCCAAAAGGGCAACAACCTGCTTTTTGAAATTCTGGATGTGCCCTTGTTGTACCAGGCGATCGTAGAAATGACCTTGTAGGAAGCTATCGTAAAGGTGGATTTTCATGGTGTCCAAACGTAATTCTCTTAACATCCAATGTGCGTCTTTAACGTTTACGTGAAAAAACACCTGAAATAAAATCGATTATTATTAACGACCTTAAACTTATATATATATATATATATATATATATATATATATATATATATATATATATATATATATATATATATATATATATATATATATATATATATATATATATATATATATATGTATATATATACATATATATATACAAACTTTGAAATATCATATGCGTACCCGATCCACTGTCCACCCAGCCGGGCTCATATGGGTTTCAGTACCTTCACCAGATGCCAGTTTCCTCCAAATTCGAGGATTATCGTTAGGGAAGAAATTTGAAGGCATAATACACCAGTTGTCTCCTTCAACCCACTTCTCCATTAATAGTTGGATCCAAAGAGTTACATGCTGCAAGATAAAACAAATATTGTCAAATTAATAACATTAATAAACTAACAAATACTAGATATATATAGTTTAAGTTAGTACTAACCATGTATTGCAACCATCCGAGTTTATCTTGACCCATTAGTTCTCGCTAAAATCCCATATCAAATGGTACGGTAATCAGTCTATGTTTGCCGAACAGATCCGGACTTGCAACGACATACTGATACGTAAAATGTTGACCATAAGGTACATATGGCTCAAGTATGAGGGCCGTCCTAGGCTGTTCATGAACCGGCTCCTGAACCGGCTTTCGTCGTCGCTGTTTAACTGTTGAATCGTTCATCTACAAAAGTAAATTGTATATTAAATTCAACATTGTATAGTAAACCGTAAGCAAATTGTCTAAAACATAAACAAATACAGTACCTGCGTAAAAGGACTCTTAAAGTACTTGGAAGCATTTCTTCGCCTAGCTTTGAAACTTGGTGGCGGAACTTCACTCACTGTCACCTCATCATCGTCTTCACCATCATTCCTGTTTTCATCTTTTTCTTCTTCGTCGTGTCTCGGTGTCGCATCTCCATAAAATGACTGTCATATAAATTTCATTTTATATATATATATATATATATATATATATATATATATATATATATATATATATATATATATATATATATATATATATATATACATAAGTATATATATATATATATATATATATATATATATATATATATATATATACACACACACACACACACACACATATATATATATATATATACATATATATATATATATATATATATATATATATATATATATATATATATATATATATATATATATATATATATATATAAACACAATGGATTTTACCATTCCATCCAAATTTTGGTTGATGGGATCAAAAAATTCGTCATTCATGACCGGTTCATCCACGACCTCTTTATGCTTTCTTATTGTATCTATAAGTTTCTCTTCAAGTTGACCAAATCTTTCTTTAACATTTTTCTCAACTTTCTTTAAAAGTTTGCTAATTAACATCGGTATAGCTGGCTCTCTTTTGCGACGACGTGAGCCCAACGGCCCTTCACTTGAGCAAGAGGTGCTCGACGATGACATATCTTTTTGCCTATAGTCATCCCGAAGGTGTGTAGGAATCTGCGGCATAGATGACATAACATATTCCACATATGAGGCATAATATTCTGAATGGCTCTCCTCTCTCGTAAGCCTCATACGCAAATTTGGTGGTGGATTATTTTCCTGCACATATGAACATTCAAATCATATATATATATATATATATATATATATATATATATATATATATATATATATATATATATATATATATATATATATATATATATATATATATATATATATATATATATATATATATATATATATATATATATATATATATATATATATATATATATATATAAAAGAGATCTGTATTTATAAATGTAAACTAACCATTGTCATTTTGTAAATAGTTTTTACTTGGTCTGCAGCCATCTTCTTTATTTGCTGCCACTTTGCAAATCTGGGAATATTTTCATTTATCCGTCGGCAAAATATACCCTCGAGAGCCGGTATTGTAACGCCCCAACTTTTAGAAACCATTATCATACATCAAAGCATATTTTTACAAAATAAGTTTATCAAAAACCATTGTATTCATTTTTAAATACAACAAGGGGGTTACAAATACATATATCAAACAACCATAATTTTAAGGAAAAGGATTTAACCAATACCAATACATGATGGCTGTATCCAGCTCCACTCTTTTACACTCTAGTTCTTATTTTATATCTTCACACTATCTCACATCTTCGTACCTGAACCTGGAATACATGACATAAAAATAGAATACGTAAGACAAAATGTCTCGTGAATTACATGAGTTTTGGACTCAAACATTAAATTTCTTTTCCGATCATTTATAGCATTTTATAACATAAACCGTTGTCAAAACTTTGTAGTATAAACATACTATACCTTTTTACTTTTCAAAATTCTCTTATATCAAACTTTGCAAAAATAATATATTTTATACTTTCTTTGACCGGTCTTATAAACTTGCTGGAATTTTTATACTTAAGGCGTTAATCACTATATGTGATACCCCAAGTCTCTACAGCTAGAAAGAACGGATCAATACTAACAGTAGAAATGCTGAGGCAGTCTACTTCGCGAAGGGGGTTTTCCCAGTAGACTCCTTACCTAACCCGGGTAGGTGGAACATAGTTCCCGTACTACATTGCTAGCCACAATACCAGTCAAACATAAAATACTTTTCTGGAAACTAACACATTACTTGCACACGCAATGGCTAAATGCCAAGCTTTTGACTCAAACATGTTTCTAACATAATCTAGGCTATTGCCCGGAATCATACTTTCAAATATAGCAGTTAACTCTCTATTTAAGCTAGAAAGTGTACCATTTTTGCAAATATTTTTACACGTAAAAATAATATATGAAATCTGAAAAATGCTTACTTACTTGCCATGTATCCCAAAATGGATAAAAATGCTACATGTACTCACCTTATCACTCTTGAAAATTCGTTTAGACGTCCCTCGGTTCTTTACCCTTTCGGTGTCCGATCACTTGACTTGCACCTATATGTAGTATATGATACATTAATTTATATTTTAATTGAATCTATAACATGTTAGAGTCCTTATTATACCATTAATGGTCAAAACAAGTATATAACTCTTGAATGACCAACTTTAGTTAAATCGTATTTTATACGTATTTTACTATAGTACCCTCGGAGGGTCGTATTTCGATTCCGATAATTTTTTATGAAGTTTTGGACCATTATAGACCTATGTTTAAAATTTGGGGTCAAACGGACAAGTTTTGGACCAAAACTTAAAATCAAAAATCCCGTGGCAGGAGACTTTGAACCAAACTGCATATTTGTGTTGCTGCCGGGTCGCGACCCGATCAAGGGGCAGATCGGGTCGCGATCGTGAAGTGTGTTGCCTATTTTGGCGATTTTGCTCAACTGCAGGTGCATTTTTCTTCTCATTAAGCTCTTAATACATGACTTAATTGTCTTAGGGTCACTTCTGGGCCCTAATAACAACTTCCTCATGAATTTAAACCACAATCTAACAATTTTTATCATTTTTGATTGAAATTGTTCCCGAAAACTCATTTTTTTCTCAAAAATCATTTTAGCTAATTTTTGAGAATGGAACTGATTTCTCACTTCATTTATAACATATAAGACTTTATAGAACCATAGGAATCAATTTTAGTTCCAAAAACCCGTTTCTAGGGTTCTTGAGCTCAAACCCATTTCCATGGAATTAACCACAATTCATGGGTAAAAATCCATTTCTTGTGTTGATTTGAGCTAGATAAGGTATATGAATTCATTAACTTAACCTCACCCTCAAAATCAGAAATTGGATTTGCAGATTATCCAACCCCTTTGAAGAACTAAGCTAGGGTTTTTGAGTTCTTACCTTGAAAGCTTGTTATAACCAATTCAAATTGTTGATTTCTTCAATTCCTTGCTTCTCTCCTTGAACTTGAGCTCCCGTATCTCCTTGAACTTGAGCTCCCGTATCTCCAGCTTTATGAGATATTTTTCTCATATTTATATTTTCATATTTACAGTTTTGGTCCCTCTAGTTCACTTCCCTGAACTTTGGCCACCAAAATCAATTATCTTTTCATAGAATTTAATTTCTCACATTTTTAGTCCTAAACTATAAATAAATTTTTATAATAATTTCTGCATATGGTCAAATGACCAATTTACCCTTTTCATGGTAAAAGGACTAAATTACCCTCACAACCATAATTTCTCATAAATTTACATATAACATTTAAATTACACACATTTTAGTTTACATATTTATATTGTAAATTTTTGGTCGTTTCAGGTATGGTTTCCCATATCCAAATCTATGACAAAATATTAAAATTATATCAAACTTTCATCAAAAATTTGAAATTATAAATGGATATGAATAACCTGAAACAAATTACCTTAAACGGATATGAATAACCTGAAACAGACATCCTTACTGCTTCTCGGGGAGCCGACAATTTCTCTTGAGTTTCGATCTTGGTGTATATTTTATTTAACTCTCTATATTCATTTTCCCATATCTGAGTCCCTTAAGGATATCTAATAGACATAAAAATGTTATTAAATTTAAGTAATCTATTATATTTCTCTTTTATAAAACAAATTAATTTTTATTTACCTGTTAAAATCGTCAAAGTTTTCCGCCACCGAAAGCCATTCAACGGTTACTTTTTCATTTTTTTTCTTTTGCAAGGTAACCGACACACAAAATGTATAACAATACACACCTAACGGCGTCCTCGTCAGATAGTTGACGAAAACGTGGTTGTAATGTCATAGTGTGTAGATCCCCCATTGCCAAATCCGCAGGGTTCATCCCCTCGCCGAAAACGCGTTCCACAAATGTTGATTGGACCTTCTTCATTAACCGTCTAGATCCCGCAACCCGACCGAATTTTAATCCCGTTATCAAACAGAATTCTTCGGATCCATACGTGAGGTAGTGGTTTCCTAATAAAAAATGAAACTGTCCCTTTCGGTCGTTTTCGTTTTGGGGCCGGATCTCGTGCATCATCAGATAACTGCACAGTAACGGGTCCCCTTTCGGAGCAGGAGCATCGCCATGAGGCGCGAATACGGTGGTAGCGAATATGGCCCGTTGCGGTGGTGTTAGACGATCTACCACCTCCCATATCTTATTTCCCGTGCCTTTCAAATTAATTACCGGTGGCGTTGTCTTATCAGCATGCTGTAAATGTCCGTAAAAACAACTTTAGTGTGAATCATTAAGGTTTTCGGAAAAAAAAAAAACGACCACATAGCAGCTACCGGGCATCATCTGGGTTTTGCTCAGAGGAAAACGCAGCTAAGGGCCTTTTCTGCGTTTTCCTCTGAGGAAAACGCAGATGATGGCCCTTAGCTGCGTTTTCCTCTGAGCAAAACGCAGAGGATTGTGCAGCTAAGCCCACTGTCTGCGTTTTCCTCTCCATTGTCTGCGTTTTCCTCTAGAAAACTCATAAACCCAGTTTTTGTGCATAGAAAACTTGTACATTGTGCATAATATTTTGTACGTTCAAATATCTAACAACTAAATCGATAACTAATACATAAAAAGAACATGAAATTTGAGACGTACCTGTTTCCATGAGGAGAAATCTTGCGAAGCCATTTCAGAGCGTTTGTCGTTTACGGGATCGAAAAATTTGTCGTTTTTTTTCGGGATTTATATACCTGGGCTGAGAGGTGGGTAACCAATGAAAACGCAGCCCACTATGCCAAAAACGCAGCCCATAGGAGCAAAACGCAGCCTTTTGGCGGCCCAAAGGACCAAAACGCAGGGCAAGGGACGAAAACGCAGCCGCCCCCTGCGAGCTGCGTTTTCGTTGGTTATTTTGAGGCAGGGTCCGATTTTTTTGGCTATTTTGAGGAAAACCCCTAAGGGATTAGGCTATTTTAGTCATTTTCTCTTTTTTTTAAAACATTGTCACTATAAGAAAAAAGTGAAATAGCTACGGAAAATTTCCGTAGCAAAAGTATGATATTCCGTAGCTAAACATGAATTGCTACGGAATTTGCTACGGAACCAATCCGTGGAGAAAATCCTCGTAGCTAAAGGGTCGTTACGGAATCCGTAGCATTTTTGCTACGAGATTTGCTACAGCATTATTCTGTAACACATTAGCCACGAACTAAATCCGTTGCAAATCCATAGCAAAATAGCTACAAGTTTTTCCCGTAGCAAATTAACTACGGATTAAGTCGTAACACTTTTGTAGCAAATTCACTACGAACTAAATCCGTAACGAATCTTCCATAGCAAATTCACTACGGACTAATTCCGTAATGAATCTTTCGTAGCAAATTCACTACGGATCAATTCCATAATTAATATTTCGTAGAAAATTCACTACGGACCAATTCCTTGTGTAGCAAAAACTCGTGACAGATTAATTTGTAGCAACCTAGCTACAAATTAATTTGTAGCATAATCCATAGAAAATTATTTTTTTTAGAAACAATCTTCTAACAAAATCAACATTACGAAAATGTAATATAAAATAAAACTACATATATATATATAAATTGTTAATAAAAAATTACATCATCCAATGTTGTGATATATTCTTCAAAACAACAATCAAACTAATCAAATAATCTCTAGAAAATAATAAACCAAGAACCAATCTGCTTCTCATATCGTTCAAGTCCATCTGCTATCGTCCCATACATTCCTCCTATATTAATAACAAAATTATGTAAAATCTCACCACAATATCTTGAAACTACATTGAATGTTGGTGCAATATTGAAGGAGAAAGTATCAAGTTTCAAGAAATGCCTTGCGATTAGCTTTCATCATCTCTTTCTCTCTGTATTTTGAGTTCATTTGTATCTATAACCAGCAACCAAAAATCATAAAATAATAAGACGCAACAAACACATATCAAATATCACAAGAAGCTCTCTAAAAAATGACACCACTGTGCGGTTAGATAATTATCAATGGTATGCCAAATTCTCAATTGATAATTTTTACAAAAAAACAATAATTACTATTAGGCATAAATTTACAAAATATATTTAAGTTAACTTGTTTTCTTTGTGCAAATGCGTGATTTAAATTTGTTAATAAAGGAAGGGTAAACGAAAACCTTAATTGAATGAAAATCGCTATCATGATGCTAAAACGATATCAACGAATAGATGAGTGAAAAGTAAAAGTCATATAGACTATAGTTAAATTGCAAGAAATGAATTAATATGAATACCAATGCTTTATTTTGCCCGTAGGAGAAAATAGTTGCTGGAAAATTTTTGATAAATTTCGAATAAAACTTACATACTGCAAAAGATTTTAGCACTAATAGATTTGCTCCATCGTGAATATTTGTTAATTTCACAACTACTTAAAACAGCGCGTAACAAAACAAAAGGATCGATCTTTTTTACAAAGACTGCAAATAAATTCCAACAATGTTTGCAAACAAGAATCAAACGCGATATATAAAAAAGCACTCACGGTAACAAAATAAGCCCTATTATCATCACTACTCTTTTGCCTTTATTTGAGAAGTGTGTACTGATTCACCATCATGATGCCCTGCGGACGACAAAAAAACTTATCAACGAAACTGAGAAAAAAAACCAACATATACCCAACTTATCAAATAAATTGACGTTCACAAACAACTTAACGAACTCAAAGTTTTTGGAGGAACTGATAGAGAAGAGGGTGCTGAAGTTTGTATGGGGGTGTGTGTATGTGAATATATATGAATGATGAGGGGTGGCAATCGAGATTGGTGGAGAGTGAGAAACCCTAAAGCCCCTAAAATGGATGAAGCACATGATCATCCAATTTTTTGATAATAATCCGGAAGGACAGAGATATGCGGCAGACATTGGGGGAATAAAGAAGGAAAATGGGTTTGTTATATAGGGAAAATCATTTGAAAAATATATGCATTTACTACTTGTACATTGTCTTGAAAACCTTATACCTCTTAAATTTAAATATTAAACGAAAATATTTTATATAATAGAATAGATAGCTGTCACCAATCTATACTATACTATAAATCATATATAAATTACAACCTTTTAAAACACAAAAGTCTTAAAGTCTTAAAAATGTACAACCTATTAATGCATGAATCTCCTATCTTACATTAGGAACTGATAACAGCCTTTGATTAAATCAGAAACAATCCAAACCCTTCATTATTAGTGATCCATATCAAGTGATTTGGACCAATCAGAATGCAACAAATTCAAAAAACTTATTCCCCCACAAATTACATTATAAAATCTAAGAAACCTTCTACACAATTTACACTCCATCTATTATTTCTCTCTTTCTCTTTAATAACTTTTTTTATGTTTCTGCACAACACAAATGTAACACTTCATTGCTTTGTATGCTTTTCATATGAAGTTCTGCACACAAACACAAATATTATAATAATGGTAATTTTGCAGGTCTATAACAAGTTTCAACACAACACCAAGGTATTGGTGTTTATTTTTTCAGATTTTGCAGGTCAAACCTGTTTCTCCTTACGAACAGAAGTTTATGTTTCACTGATTTCTCTTTAATTATTCAAGGTATTAGTCTGTTTCTGTAAAAAAACAAGAATAGAAGTTTTATGTTACACCAAATTTAACTAAACCAACTGAATTTGCATTTCAAATTTCATTTATGTGATTATTGATATCTTTTCTCATTTTCAGGAAGAAAATAAGTGACTGAAAATGTTATTATACATGTGACTGAAATCAAACATGTTATTATACATGGGACTGAAATCAAACCTGTTATCATTCTTAACAGAAAATCAGGAACCAAACCTATAAAAGTAGCAAACATCAGCTACCTGCAGCAAATATGGTGTTAGTGGTGGTGCTAAATCGAAGACCCAGATACTGAAATTTGAACTTACTGTTGGAGTTTTGCAATAAGTTTTTTAAAATCCGCATCTGAGCATCATAATCGATATTTGCCTGTTATGATTAATATTTCCAGATTTAAAAGAAATATAATGCGGTTCACAAATATTTGTTTTTAGTATAGTGAATATACAACTGACATCAATAAACGTTTTAATTTTTGTAAACATACTGCAGATCTGAAAAAAAAAACATTTCCAGATCTAAGAAAGCTATTTCCCCTTCAAAATAATCTGAAAAACAAAAACAGATCCAGATAAATAATTTGAAAAACAAAATCAAAATCAGATCAAATCCATAACACAAAATCTAAATCAGATCCATAATACAAATACTATAATCAGAAAAAATAACCCGATAACACAATGACTGTAATCAGAAAAACTAAAAAACCCGATAAGGGTGGAGTCGATTACCGTAGTCGTATCAGATCTAGAGAAAGTTATACACGGATGGAACCTATTTGCTTTTGTCCCATAAAAACCGATTCACAACTGAAAAATCTCTATCCCGTAGTTGCCTTCATCACCACAATCTTTCTCTTCACCTATCTCCACTGCATCTTCCTTCCAGGCTGCAACCATCATTCTCTGGTAATAGATCGGTGGAATTGACTTTTAGCAGAGAAACAGGAGAGATCGAGAAAGACCACTACAACCACTGGTCTTCGCCGACGGTATCTATAAAGACCATCAAAGTTGTTTAAGTTGTTCTGGCCCGATTGTCGGAGACAGATCGAGAGACCGAGCATGGGAGCGGTAGACCGAGCCAGAAGGAGAGAGAGAGAGAGAGAGAGTCGAGTGAGAGAAAGAGACAGCCGGCGACTAACCACAGAGACAGAAGCATTGGGGTGGTCGGAGGAGTTGTGGTCGTCGGCGACTAACCACAGAGACAGAAGCAGGCGGCGGTAATCTTCAGGCGGTAGAATGCAACCAGATGCGTTGTATCGATATTGGAGACAAAGAATGGGAGCATGTGAGAAAGAGAATGGGAGCATGTGAGAACAACAAGGCCGGCCCTGATGTTCTTGGATACCCTTATGTGATGGGCCCCAAGATGGACGACAACATTATAGTCTAATTCAAAACGACAACACATGCAATTACTTGATGCAACTCCATAATTATTTTATAAATTTCTTTTTCATTAGTGAGGTCATGTGCTTCATTACCCAATTTCTGATTTCATATTTGTTTAACTTCCCAATTATTACATAAATGCGCGTGAGTACTAAGTGAGGGTTTTTGCACCACGGCCGGCCTTTTTAATTTTTAGAAGCATGTCATAGATTTTAGTTTGCATGTCATATATTTTTTTAATTTTTTTAACTACAAATATTTATGTTTAAATCAAATAACATACTTATAATTTTTACCAAAATCAACAATTTATTTTTTACCATATTTTAAATCGAAAAAGTCTGCTAAAAAATTAATCGACATTGGAAATTGCACGGAAAAGTAAAACGCATCAAAATCCCATGTAAGGGATAGCCAATGGGTGCGTGATCTGTGCAGGTGGGATGCACGTCGGTCGGTGAAGCAGATAAAAAGAGAAGGGCATATCAACTTTCCTGAATCAGATCGGGAGGCAGTGGATCAGGAGGCAGTGGATGAGTACCGGAGAACGAATCGACAGTTTATGCGGGATGAAGTTGGAAGCAGTCCCTTGATCGCCGTCATTCCTTCTTTCCTTTCTCCTTCCCTGTGTCTCTCGGTCTCTCTTTGGAGGCGGATGAATGGGGAGCCACCGGAGGTCGGATGAATGGGAGCTCAAGAAGCCGAATCTATGGAGGCCGGATGAAAGGGACGATGAAAGGGCAAGGAGAAGTAGCGGCTGGTTGTTTATTCTAGGGTTAGGGTTAGGGTAATTGCATTCTACTTATATTAGGGTATATTAGGGTATAGTTAATTTTTAAATTATTTTTTTTAATTTATAATATTTAATTTTTTATTTTATCTTTGTTATAAAAATATAAAATTTATTTAGAAGTGATTTTCAAAATTTTAAAATATTTTTATTTACATAAGTATTAATAATATTTAGTTAAGTTTTTATATAATATTTAATTTTTTATTTTATCTTTGTTATAAAAATATAAAATTTATTCACCGCCGCCGCATCGCGCGGGTATGCCGTTTAATATTGACTATGATTTTTTATATTATAAATACATAATTTATTTAGATTATATTATAAAATAAATATAATTGTAGAATCTAGAATTCAAACTATGGCTTACTTAAATCAAACAGAATATGAATTAAGCAAACACACAAAGAACAATAGAGAAATAGATGAACATGTGTCGAATCTAGAATTCATAAGTTAAGACACATTCGTCCCATAACTACTCCAGTTCACTACATCATTTTGAACATTTATGCTGACAAAACTTTTTATATATTATACAAAGAAAATATTATGAATGGTTATATTTATTAGTAAACTACAAAATCATACATAAAATATTACATGTTTCTAAAATAATATAAATAGTCTACAAACACTATTTGACGAACTAAATTATTCGACGCCACCTCATGTGGGTACAACATCAGAAAACATTACCCGAACGAAACTATCAGTCGACGCAACATCGCACAAATGTATTATTTGGAATTTGATTTTTTTTTAAAACGAAATTAATCATCGAAAGAAAGTTATTCATCGAATTGAACTATTCGTTATCCACCGAAAGATACTAATCGCCGAAACTCAACTAATTGCCGCAAAAATCGACTTTTTTTATTGTTTAGTCACTTTATGCAAAACAACAAATTACGTATGTTAGGAAATTAAATTTTAACGCAAAACAACAAAGCAAAAGGAAATTAATTACCTTCTTGAAACTATTTGGTAATGATCAACTAAAGAAACTATTTGATGAAAACAAAACAGAACTAATTGCCTCCAACAAAGTATTTTTTTAATAAAAAAATATGCACCAAAAAAATTACGTACGTTACAGATGAAATTATAATGATGTAATTTGCAATATAATGTATTTAGGAAAGAAGGCTAATCATTGAAACGAAATTATATTCATGACAATATGAAAATATTGATAGAAAGTCATTATTCGACGTCCGACAAACAAAACTAATCGTCGCATGGGAACAATTCACATAAATGAAATTAATTGCCCCCCGTTGCATTGCGCGGGTACTCCACTAAGATTAGGACACATGGTCATTATTATTTTGAAGTGTTCGATAAAAATCTCTATAACAAACATATGTAATTCCCGTAAAATGATACCAAAATCTTGCGAAAACAAATAGCCGAAAGGAAACTACTTGCCGTCCGCCGCATTGCGCGGGTACGCAGCTAGTTATTCTAAAATCATTTGGCTAAATTATCAAATTCATTAATTTGTTATAAAATAGTACTATTATATCAAACAAATTTACATATATTATCAAATTCATTAATTTGAAAGAACAAAATTAAAAATGAAAAAAATAATAACATAGCTTCACTTCGTGATATCAACAAGGATGTGAAGTAAATTAAAAATGACAAATAAATAACAAAATAAAAATAAAAGCCTAGGTAGAACAACCTTTTCAGTAATTTTCAAACCAAAAACCGATTTCTAGATGAAAAAAATACATGTGGCAATCTAGATGAAGTAGCAAGAGGAAGGCGGCAGTCTCAATCTCGGTCGTCGTCTATGAAGCAGCAAGAGGATGGAAGGAGTTATGCGATGAAGCAACGCAAGACGAGAAGGAAGATGTGTGGCTCTGATGGTTGACCATGGAGGGGGTCTTGGTGTGTTGATGATGTGGCAGTGAGCGAGTGAAATGCTATATACTCCACACACACATACACCCCCCCCCCCCCCCAATAAATGCTTGTATCACTACATTAGAATGAAGTAGTGGTATGCCTTCTAAATGGAAGACAAACTAATCAGCGAGGGGGTGTTAAATTCTGTAGCAAAATAGCTATGGATATTGATTTCATAGCAAATTCAGTAGCAAAATAGCTTCAAAATTTAAGATGTCGCAAACTCCATAGAAAATAGGTACAGTCATAGGTGTGTAGTATATTTTTGTAGAAAAAATAGCTTCAAGTTCCAATCCCGTAGCGAATTTCGTAGCAAGCCAGCTACAGATTCTATTTCCGTAGCCAAATTTCGTGGCTATTTATATTTTAGCTACGGAGTTCATTTTCATAGAAAATCCATAGCAAAAATTACTACAGATTTCCATTCCATAGCAAATTCCGTAAAAAAATAGCTACAGGTTCTATTTTGTAGCTAAATTATGTAGCTGTTTAGATATTAGCTACGGAGTTCAATTCCATAGCAAATTCCGTAGCAAAAATTGATACAGATTTCCATTCCATAGAAAATTCCGTAAAACAATAGCTACAAATCTATTTTGTAGCTAAATTCTGTAGTTGTTCAGATATTAGCTACGGAGTTCAATTCCAAAGCAAATTTCGTAGCAAAATTGCTACATATTTCCATTCCATAGCAAATTCTGTAGAAAAATAGCTACGGATTCTATTTTTGTAGCTAAATTCTGTAGCTGTTAAGATATTAGTTATGGAGTGCAACACCGTAACAAATTCCGTAGCAAAGTTGCTACAGAATGCCATTCCGTAGCATATTCCGTAGCAGAATAGCTACGGATACCACTTCCGTAGTAAACTTCCATAGCTATTCAGACTTTTTCTAGTGGTGTGTGTTCTCTTTTAATTGGTTTTGTCATAAAAACACTAAGGCCAAAGAAAAGCAGATTGCGTCGTTGCAACATCCAGTTCAACCTTCTATTATGTAATTGTTTTCTTTTTGCTGGTGTCTAATTAGCTTCTTAATAAAATTAAACCATTATAAAAACATAAAATACATCGGATATGTTAACTATTATGGATTCAAAAAATTAAAATCATAATATTTTCAAAAGTATATGTATTTAAGTATATTGAACAACTATAGTATTTTCTAATAACAAAAAGAAAAAAAAAAACGACAGCACTTTAATGATAAATTAAAGAAGTATTGTTTGGTATAAAATTCCACCGCTAGAACCTCCTACTTATATCCAAAATTTCATCCAAGTTATTCTTGGCACTTTCACTTCGTTGCTGGTTTTCGTCCTTGGTGGATTCATTATAAAGAAAGGTTAGACCTTAACAAAATAAAGATATAAATGAACCATCTTAATTAATGCTGTACTAATGTGATCTTTTGTTCATTCTATAGACGACCTTCAACCATGGATGAAATGGGCATTTTATGGTTCTCCTATGTCATATGGACAAAACGCTATCGTGCTTGTTGAATTTCTTGATAAAAGACGGAGCACGATAAGTATAGATACATAGCCATGAATGATGAACCTAGTGATTGTAATCTTATTTGAGTATTAAATTCATTTGGTCAATGATAGGTTAGAAATTGGGTAGGGTTTAAGTGGAGATCTGGATACCCCATGGATCGTGAGAACACACTTTCCGAACTGATATTTCTACCCTATGCCCGGATTACAAGAAATTCAGTCTAGGATTATCTAAGAGGACACTCACGAATCTAGGCACAGAAAAGTGAGCCAAATTGCTATGGAGATATGAGAGAGTTTGATGAAACGAGAACTAAAAGGTGTGTCTGTCTCCTCATTGAGGAGAGCCGTATTTATAATAAACGAGTGGAAAAATGGTTTCGTCTAGGGTTAGCCGTCATGGGCTTTAGGGTTGCCGTCATCGGTTTTTTTGGTAACAAGTCACGAATTTATGATGGAATTAATGGTTTCCAAAACTGACGAAATTAGTCAGCGAGACCCCAGCCAGGGGCTCGGCCCCTGGAACCCCTGCTAGGGGTGCTGCCCCTAGACCCCGCCAAAGGGGCGCTGCCCCTTTGGAAACCCCGAACCCAGGGGCGCTGCCCCCGAACCCCCGACTTGTCGTCGAATCGGCTATTTATTTGACCTTATACATGCGTGGACTCCGCACATACCCGAACATATATTAGGGTACAAACTAAATAGCCCTTAGCTCACATGTTAGTTCCAATTACATCAAATGACTTGGTGACACTAAAATCACCAAACATAATATTATACAACCAAACTAAATGGGAAGATTCAGATCTATCAAACACATTACTATTCTCTAAAAAGCAATTATAATGAATTTTGCATAAATTGATGATTTTCACAAAATTTTCGGGTCTTCGATGCAGTTGTTTCTAGGCAAAATGACACTGTAGCCCAATGAACTTTTATCTTTTGGTTTAAAAGGTCCCTGAAATTATTTTTTTTTGCTTTCCAAGGGAATAAACTATATTATTGCAGGTTAAAAACACCATGACCCCCAAATGAACGGGTTAGCCGGTTAAAGACGTCTAGTCAGCTGCTATGTCACTCCTTCTCACTCCTAGTCAGCTACCATGTCATTTGTACCCCTAATTAGTTGCCTACATTGTTTCGAGATTCAATCGCAATCGGGCTTTTCTTGAACGGTATAATTTCGTTTTCGTGATTCTCTTCGATTTCCACCCATGCATTTGGGGATATTTCTAATTTTTCTTCTATTTCCTCCCATGATGGGGGTTTTATGGCTGCACCTTCACCGGTGGTGGTTTCAGGTTTGCCGATGAGTTCTGAGACGGTGATCCCAAAACACTCTTCTTATCATATAACGAAAGATCGAAGCAGGGTTTACAGACGACTTATCTGAAGCATCAACATCAATTTCAACAACAGCAATCTACCGGTTTTGATTTGGCTTCTTCCGATTCAGCTTTGAGGTATATCATAATACTCTATCATACAAGCTACCTGATGTACCAGTCTCCCTCCAGGCCAACACCACCCTCAAAATCCAGCAATGGGATAACAGAATTTCGTGTATTATATGCCCCAACAAGGGTACAGCTTCCCAATGCAGCCACAACAACCTACCAATTCTGATTCTCCCTCAAATAATCAATCTACTCCGAAAACTGAATTTTCGTCACGTATTTACAGAAGAACAAATTCAGGTCCTCCATAACTGGTTAGGGTTCCATCTGGTCCGCAATATATTGGTGGAGTTAATTATGCGTATCAAGGACATCATATATACTATCAACATCAATAAGGGCCTAGTCGAAGGCTTCAAAGGTGATGGCGTTGAGGGCAATGATTTGCGTGTAGCAGGCGAAGGAGATGATTTTGATGAGGATTTCTTCACTGTTATGGTTTTGTTATGTATCAACTGCGTTTTGTTCTTTAGAGTTTTTTGGGGTTCAAATTGGGCGTGTTTCTCAACTCTCTTTCTAGAAATTGTGAATTACGTTGCTGCGGCTAGGGTTTACGGTGGAAGAGGGAAGACAGTTGGGATTCCTCTGCTAACACCTATAATGTCAGCCACGTAGATGAGATCCGCCTATATGGCAATGTAACCGGTTGAATTGTCTTAAAGGACTAAATAAATAGGTCAATCTCTACTTCGTACCCTTAGAAAGCAAAAAAATAACTTCAGGGACCTTTTAAACCAGAAGCTAAAAGTTCATTGGGCAACAGTGTCATTTTGCCTTGGTTCTATTGGTCGATTTAGTTCCTGATGCATTTTGGGACAATTCTCTCATGCATTCTTTGACAATGTCGTGCAGCTCTTGTCTATTAGCTTCTTTCAAATGAGAAACAAAGAAAAGAAATATCCAAAGTATACGACGCCGACACGTCCAAATTGCGATGCAGGGAGAAGGAGGACCCGATGCATAGGGGCCTTCTACACGAGTCGTGCCGCCAGGTAGGACACACCACGCTGCGGACCAAGGTAAATTCGACACTTTTTAACCCTTAACTCATTTCACTTTTACACCACCACCACCGAATACACGCCGCGACATACATAGAACATCGATTAAACAAGCGATTTTTCGTGATTTTTTGCACTCACGTGATCTACTACTCCGGTATGTCTTCTAGCACTACTTTATTTGAGTTGTATTACACGATTAGGGGTAGAAGTTGAGCAAACAAGGCTGGTTTTCAAAGTTAAAAAAACATCAATGCCGAGCCCTATGGTGTTTTATTGAAAAATTGACACCATAGGAGGCTTAAGCAGAGCCTTAGGAGTATAATGCATGAGTTGATTGGATTAAAATAGAGCAAATCGGATGTGGAATTTTTACAGTCACGAGTTCGCGTCACGGGTCATGAACAACCGCCTCCTGACGTATGAATAAGGTGGCATGCAACTTGAGCTAAGAGGTCTGTGGCGCCAACCTTGCCATGACCAATTTTGCTATTTACTCATGAATTTCAAGGTTGTGCAGATGGCACAGCAACCTCCAGCTCAGCTAGTATATGTACAAGAGCATGAGTTCTTGCGATTCCCAATAGCTTTGGAGGAGACGCGGGGATACATAGTGAGGCTCAGGGAGATCAGCACTCAGGTGATTGAGCATGCGCTTTATTTTGACCGAGAGTTCATCACACAGATCAGATTATGGGACCTGCTCCTTCCACTACTCCGCCATACGTGGACGAGCACATACGGGGCCTACTGTGACATCTTCCTAAAATGGATTCGGATCAACCCAACCCAATTGGAAATTTAATAAACCCTACTCAAGATTACTTGAAATTAATAGGATCAAAACTCATACACTACGATATAAATTGACGTTAATAACAATATAGCATAGTATAATGTTATAACTATAATCAAATTAAATTATGATACCATATTAAAATCAAATCAAAGTATGATGCTCTAATTAAATTAAAAGAATCAAACTTGAATGCTATAATTAAACTTCAAATCAAAGTAGATTGTTATAATCAAATAATAACCTATCTTTTATAAAAATCTATTTTTATAAACTCTACATTAAATTTTATAAAACTCTTATATTAATTATTGTATTACATAGAGATGCTTGTGTTGGTGGGAAATTATGAAGACCACCAAAAGCCAAAACATATTCCCATAGTCTCCCACTCACACCTCCCATCATCTTTCCTTTTCCTTTTCCTCTCATCACATTATTCTCATTACCACTCAAACCCTCTCTATTAATTCTCTCACTCTCAATCTCGAAATTCATCCAAGAAATATGCATTTTCCAGCCAAGAAAAATCCCTCATACTCAAATCTCTATCCCTCTTGAAGCATTCCTCAAGGTATGTTGTTAAAAGTTTCAAATTCATGAATGAAACAAATTAAATCCACCAAAATATCTAAAACTCATTTTATGTATAAACCTGATTTTTCTCAGAATCCCATAAATAAAATAAGAAGTTCTGAAAATTTTCAGAAAATAACTTATTTTTATTGAATTACTATAATTATTGCAATAAAATAGGGCAATAATTCACATAAAATACGTTTTTCAATCAATAAATTCTGGGAAAATTCTGAGATGATCCATAAATTGATTAAAACTACTTTATTAAGTTTCGTGCATTTATATTACTGTTTTATATTTATTTGTATTTTTATTTTGTTGAAGATAAATAAATAGCAAAATATAGTTATGTCTGTCCAAAACAATATTTTATATTTGTCACACCTTAATACCATTATAAAGACCCCATGAAAAAATTTACAGATCTTTTAAGAATGTTTGGTTATTTTTCCCAATTTAATGATTTTTAATGGGTTAAATTGATAATAAATAGCTACACATCTCCGAAAATTATAAAACCTTATCTCAATATCATATATTACATATTAATCATAGATAAAAAGTTTAATGAATTTTCCTTAATAGTTTACTGTTATTTATGATTTTATTGATTAATTAATAAAGAAAAACATTAGAAATACTTCCCATAGTCACAAATATCCAAAACATTTAAAATAGGCTCTATATCATGTTATAAAACTATAGTTAGGTTTTCAGAATATTTGGGGATCATTTATTATTTTTCCCGAATATTGTTGTTGTTTAATAATTAAACTACTAAATAAATACTAAAGCAGTTCAAAAAAATATGAAAATTTTATAGTAATTACTATTGTATGAAATAATGATTTTCTGATAATTTCAGAATGTTTCATTATTGTTTAGTATTTGAAACCATTTTCCTAAGTATTTAAGCATGTAAAAATGTATTTTTTAATGATTATTTCATATAAATAATTGTTTATAATATATAAAATCTGTAAATACTTATAATTTGACAAGTTATTATTTTAATAATAAATTATTTAAATCTTGCCTAAAGTGAACATATAAATTAATTATGCAAAGTAATTAATTCAATTTAAAATTCATTTAACATATGAATACATTAATATTCAAAACAAAACGGATTATTGTTAATTAATCTAATATAAGAATATGTGTCTAATTATTTTTATTAATACTCCATTCCCCTTTATCAATTCCTAAACCAAAACTATTAATTATATTATGTTCTACGTCATTTTGACCCGAGCCGTCCATCATACAACACACGCATTCCGTTTTGGACTAATGTAAGTAATCTACCTCATATTTTATAATTTTAAATACTTTTGGGGTGTATCATGTGGTTCTAATATGTTTTCAACTTCATTTTATTATTTTATCACAATTGAGACATTGTTGGGACATTTATACGTGAATCATTATTTGTATAATTACTGTTTTTTACGCTACATGTACTTGTAGTGCATTACCATTTTTAGTCTAATATCCATGACTATGCCCGTATTCTTGAGGTACGTTATGGACAATAATAGCGCTATTGGGTTGACTACCCCGCCTTGGGACGCTAAGGTGATTGATCGCACGTGGTTGAGTGTGTATGATGATTAGATGCTCCATCCTATATATATTTATATAAATATATATAGGGTGAGGACTTATTGTTGTTGTTATCATTTGTTAATCGATTTTTGATTTATAAACAGTTATCTCAATAACATTTGCTTCGCTAACTTCAAAAGAAAACAAACTTCAATTTATAAATTTTTCAAACTCACAATTTTCTTTAATAAAACTAGATTACTCACCAACTTTTGTAGTTGACCTGTTTTTACCCACGATGCAGATTTGATGAATGAAGTTGATGAAAAGATGGGTGTACCTTAGAAACCCACAAGACTATTTAAATTTCATGTAATGAATGTTGTTTGTATTTGGATTTGTATTTGTATGTTGTGGATCTTGTTTGCATACTTAGTACTTAATTGAATCTAATCATATTATAACATAGTTGTCATGAGACTTTGATCGATATATCACGCCTTGATCGATTCCGCCAAGGATCGGGGTGTGACAGATTGGTATCAGAGCCCTTGACTATAGGGAATTAGGTTAATTGCCTTGACCTAGTCTATAGCCTCTAGGGTCCTCTCGTATGCTAGTTTATAAACTGCACACACAACTGCATGCTTACGTATTACTCCTGACATTTATATGTGTGCATACACTTGTGAATTTTCTCCTCTTTCTCTGAAAATCACACACATAGTCAAGTGGTTTAAAAAAAATTGTACATACATATATATTCCTTAGAGCTCATAAGAAATTCAAAGTTATCCACTCTAGTTGGGTAGGATCATAGTAATGGATGCGTAGTAACTGGAAGGGGGAGGTGCTGTGAGACACCCCATTTCTACTATTTGCAAATACTATGGTTTTTCGTATAAATACAGAAATACAAAAAATACGGTTTATCAAAAACCGATAATTTAAATGCTTAAAACAGTGGGTGTACAAATCCATATCAAAACTAACCATAGTATGCAAGAAAGGATTTAACCTTGAGTCCAAGTTAGGAGGTATGTGGCTCCACTCCAGCTAAACTTCATCCAATTATAGTATAGCATTTAACCTGGAATACATGGCAAAACATAAAATACATAAGACAATAATGTCTCGTGAGTTACATGAGTTTTAGACTCAAACCTTTAACTTCTTTTTCCAACTTTTTGTAAATTTATAATATAACACTTCTGTCAAAACTTTATAGTAATAATGAACTATAACTCTTTACTTCTCGAACCCATTTCATAATATGCTTTAAAAAATAACATCTTTCAAAACTTTATAGTAGTAACATAGTTTACAAAAATCGCTTATTTCTTACTTTCTTTGACTAGTTTTATAAGCTTGCTGGATTTTTATACTTAGGGCTTTAATTACTATAAGTGATACCCCAAGTCTCTATGGCTAGAAAAAACGGATCAATCCTCACCATAGAAGTGCTAAGGCAATCTACTTCGCGATGGGGATTTTTCCCCAGTAGACCCCTTACCTAACCCGGGTAGGTGGAACATAGTTCCCTTACTAACGCTGCTTGCTACAATTACCAGTCATACAAAATACTTTCTGCTTACTTTAACATTACTTACTTACATAGTGGCTAATTGCCAAACTTCACCATTTCTTGTCTTTATGGCTAAATGCCAAATCATACTTTCCAAACATCTTATGACTATATGCTATTCATATTTGAAAACATATACAATTTGTAACCAAAACATACTTCTTAAATACATTATGGCTATATGCCTATCCATACTTCCAACATGTATAACTTGTATTTAAAATATACTTTTACATAATTGGTACATAGACCAACATACTTTCACTTAATATAACTTATAGTTCAAAACTTAGCTTCAAATATAGCATTATACTTTCACAACAATTTAGAGATAATACTCTTGCATATAATTTCACATATAGAAATTTTATAAGAAATCTTGAAAATACTTACTTGCCATGTACCCCTGAATGGGTAAAAATACTGCATGTACTCACCTCATGTATTGCTAGAAAATTGGCTACACGTTCCTTGTATTTATACTCTTTTGATCCATTAGTCACTTGGCATGGACCTATATTTAACATGTTATACATTAACATTCATGCTAAATGACTCTATAACTCATTAGAGTCCTTATAATACTATCTTGGGTCATAAGAATTATATAGCTTTTAAATGACCAACTTTAGTTAAATCGTATATTATACGTATTTTAATACAGTACCCTCGGGGGTCGTATTTTAATTCCGAAAATTTTCTATGTCATTTTAGACCATATTGGACCTATGTTCAAAATTTGAGGTCAATCGGACAAGTATAGGACCAAATCTTAAACTTGAAAATCACTTGGCAGTAGACTTGATGAAAAACTGCATTTTTTTCTCTGCCGTCAGGTCGCGTCGCGATCATAGGGTGGTCGCGTCACGATCTGCAAGTATGTTGTTATATTTGACGATTTTTCAAGCTACAGTTGCACTATTCCTCACATTAAGTTCTCATTATATGACTTAATCGTCTTAGGGTCACTTCTAGGCCCTAAATAACAACTTACACTTGACTTAAACCACAAAATCATCAAATCTTCTTTATAAACTTGAAAATTCTTCCGAAATCTCCATTTTTCACCAAAAACCATTTTAATAAATTTTCAAGCATGGAACTGATTTCTTACATCATTTATGACATTTTGAACTTACTAGATCATTTGAAATCAATTTTAAACTCATAAACCCATTTCTAGGGTTCATGAGCTAAAAACCCACTTCTTGGAATTTAATCAAAATCAATGGTTATAACTCATTTTCTGCGATGATCTAAGCTAGATAAAGTGTATGGATTCATTTAAACCACTTGAACCTTAACTGAAATTCCAGTTTCTAGTTCTTCCCGTGAAGAACACACAAGAAGTGAAGCTAGAAATTTGATTACAAACCTTGGTTTAGCTTAATATCTTCAATTCCTTCTTCAATTCTTGCTGAAAATCTCCTTGCTCTTCTTCCTAGCCTTGCTCTCGTTCCTTCCAGAGAATTCCCAAAACTCTCTACTGAATTTATGACCATTTATGAGATATTTTCTCATATTTGTATTTTCTATCTTTGCCAAATGACAAAACAGCCCCGGGACTTCCATTCTTCATATTTTTAACACTAGAACCCAACTTTTATTACACCAACTTCTACTTCTCACACTTTTACCCACAACACAAATATTTTTATACCAAGGTCCAAAACATGGCAAAAAGACTAATTTGTCCTCTAGTTTCAAGAAATGACACCTTGGCCCTTCTTGTTCAATACTTTTACAAAAATTGACCCATAAACTCAAAATTCTTCTTTTTAAGTTTATATCATTACATATTATCACCAAAATCATATTTTCATTACTTAAAAGTCATTTTGATGTCAAATGACCATTTTACCCTTTTTCATCATTTTTCTCCAAACGCTTGGAATTTTACTACATTTCCAAATAAATTACTTTAAAACTTCCAGAATGTTTTAATCTTTTCCTTATATATTTTCTCGAATATAAAATCACGATGTTTGGGTCGTTACAACTACCTCCCCCTTATTGGGATTCCGTCCTCGGAATCATCATTCAACTGTTAATTTAAAGGATCACTACTTCCTTTTCTTCAAAGGTTCTCAGTTCAAGTTTGGTTCATAGTAGATACTTTCTTTTATCATTCCATACTCATATTCTTTATTCTTTTATCTTTTTGATATCCTCCTCTTTAAGTTTCTTTTGGTTCGTAATCACTTTTAGAGATTTCTACTTTCATATTCTTATCAAGAATAACATCTTACTTTGTAATTCTTCTCATATGTTTACCAAAACTTCATGAGATTATATTAATCACATTCTTCACTTATAAAACTCTTCCCAAATACAATTTTGGTAAGATTTGTATTTATATAATTTTATAAATATTCAATACCTTTCTTTGAGAAAAAAATATTGTCCCTTTACGGACATTTTACTCAAACATAACTTCTTTCTTTTTTAGAAGTTTTACAACTTCTTATCTTTACATAGTTGTTTTTTAGATCTTTTAAACTTCACTTTATTATTCTTTACATCTACTAAAAATTCTCGACTTATTGCCATTTATAAGGAATGCATTCCTTTTTGTTTTATTTCACATCCTTACTTTTCTGTTTGGGACAGAATCTATCAAAACAATATATCTTTCATAAAAATATGCATATCTTACTCTAGAAGAATTTAAACAACATACCGCTTTTTATTTTAGAAACTACACATCAATAGCTTTCTTTCTATGTATATTACACAATTTTTGACCTTGTAAATTTGTACAGTTTTACCATTGAAGTTGATCTGTTATTTCTGTCAACTTCCTTCTTTTCCACTCTTGGCTTTTATACTACTAATTGTATACTTCTTGTTAGCTTCTATAGTTCCGCAATCCCCTTCTATATGTTCCACTTTGTAATCTATATGTATTATTTTCTTTAAATACATATCTGCTACTATTACATCACCATACTTATTACTTTCATTCTGAATTCGTCTTTAACAAAATGTCATTTTCATATACTTCTTACTCATCTATTATATTATATATGTATTACTTTCATTAATACATAGGTTTTATCACCTTTTACTCATGTTCTTTCCACATCTCGACATAATAATAATCTAAATACTTCTTTCATCTTTCTTTATTAGTTATGAGATTTTAGTCTCATTTAATCATTACTCTTACTAATACAATTCTGTCTTTTTCATTTCTTAGTTTTCTTACAGTACTCCTATAAGTACATTTCTTATCTTCTGAGGTACCCCATGTACCATTCTCGTCTTATTACACTTTTCATAATACTATCATTTCGTGGTGTAACTAGGTTTCACAAATCATATTTATTAACTTCTTGATCACAAATATCAACTTTCAACTCTTATCCCACTTTAGATTTTTACAAATAAACTTTGTTGCTCTCTTTTATCTCTTGATTACTTGGTAATCCTACTCTTTACCCAGTGGATTCTTTGGTGTTTCCAGTTCATTCCATCTAATATTTCATAATTCCAAACTCAATTTCAATATACTTCATACATACTCTAAGGATTGTTTTTTTTACACTTATTCTCAGTTTGACTATTATAAAAGTCAAAGCTGTTAAGGATTTATTTACCAACTTCGCATACTTTTAGTCAAAATATGATTCTAACTTGACAATAAGATATAACTCATTGTCCCAAATACTTCTTAGCACATGCTTGTAACTTCTTAATTGTATAATATACACCTATCTGTATATACTTGATTCTCTTTTGGTTTAAGAACTCAACTAAATGTTTTAACCATTTTCGTCCAATGACAAATTCTTGACACAATCCTCCACTTCCATTATCACTCATTACTCTTTACTTGTTGTAGCTAATGCCAAAATTAATTTTCTTACCCTTACATCTTTTACCATCTTTGTTATGTGTTATAAGGCTACATGCCTAACACATTATATTATTCTTTCATTTAAACTCCACTTCTTTATACTATATATATCTTTACAAGATTATATATTTCATATAAAACTTACTTCTTATGTATCTTTAGGTGATACACAACCGCCCTTTATTTCCTCATCATCTTTCATTCTTTTGTATTGCGGGGCAATATGCCAAATACATTATTTTACTCTTTTGCTTCATACTTTATAGAATTCTATTTAGAATACCTATTTCATAATCACTTTTATACTTTTATACCTTGTGTAAGTTCCGAAACTTACTCTTTTATTACTGGTATTTCTTCTTATACTTATTTTATTTGGTTGCGGAATTTAATTCCTCATAACCAATATTTAATCATCATTTTCTTTAAAGTCTTTCATTATATTCTTCTGATTATCCTCATCATTTGTTTCATCTTTTATTTCTTACCTAACATTTATTTAGGCATTCAACCTTTAATTCTCACTTCATGTTCATTTAATCACATTACAATAATGCAATTTACTTTAAATATCATAGTCTTTGACAATTTCTCATTCATCATTCTTTTCCCCATTTGGGTATCTTACTTTACTTTTATTACTTATTATAACACTGTACTATAACTTATTCAATTGATAAATCTTTGGACACTTTCATACATCTTCTTTATAAATTAATCTTCCTCTCCCCTTTAGCATTGTCATCTTCTATCTTTAGCTCTTCTCATCATTTTGATCCTATCATTCCACAACGATTTTCTGCTTCCCTTATGCATTTATTATTCGCACGACTTTCAGATAAGATTCTGAATTGAATGATTATACCCAACGCACACCACTTATTAGTATTAAACTCTTCCTTACTGCTCTTTTACTTTTACAAAATTTATGTACTATTAATATACTCCACTTATAATTTTCATTCTTCATGTAAGAGTCTTACAACTCTTATATAGGTAATCAATACTCATAATTCATCTTTAAATCGCTCTTATTCATACTTCCTCTCGCCTTGACAGGCATATACTTTAATGTCTTTCAATCTGTCTAAAAATATTAATTGTCACATTATTTCTTTTACTTTACCATACTAAGTGGTATATATCCACTTCATTAACTTTTAATACTCATAACCTTACTGGTTGTTATTACATAGGCATATAATTCCTATGTTTTACTTACTATTCTCTTCAAAATCTTACCCACCAGAATACCATAATTCCTTTGTGATTCCACCAGTCTCAATACATATCTTGTGATTATGATAATACGGGCCCATATTACCATAATCACCTATACATATTGATTATGCTGTTACCACAAGGTCTCACGGGACACTGGTCCCCTTAACATATAACACCATTATAAATACATGGTGATCAATACTAGAAATCTTACTACTTTATAAACATAACCTTTAATAAATTTAGACGGTTACAGAAAATATCATATAATTTTCCTAAAGGTCAATTTTTTTTTTTGCTCACTCTAAACGTTAGCTTAACACTTTTTAGTGTTATATATGTACATATCTTAAATAATGCATAATTTCTTAATCATTTAAGACATCATATAGCATACTTTCATAAAATAACATTTCTATAGCATGAGTTTAAGCCTAGGAGTGGACCAAGCCAATCCTAATTTGCTTAAACTATGGCTCTGATACCAACTTGAGACACCCCATTTCTACTGTTTGCAAATACTATGGTTTTTCGTATAAATATAGAAATACAAAAAATACGGTTTATCAAAACCGATAATTTAAATGCTTAAAACAGTGGGTGTACAAATCCATATCAAAACTAACCATAGTAAGCAAGAAAGGATTAAACCTTGAGTCCAAGTTAGGAGCTATGTGGCTCCACTCCAGCTAAACTTCATCCAATTATAGTATAGCATTTAACCTGGAATACATGGCAAAACATAAAATACGTAAGACAATAATGTCTCGTGAGTTACATGAGTTTTAGACTCAAACCTTTAACTTCTTTATCCAACTTTTTGTAAATTTATAATATAACACTTATGTCAAAACTTTATAGTAATAATGAACTATAACTCTTTACTTCTCGAACCCATTTCATAATATGCTTTACAAAAATAACATCTTTCAAAACTTTATAGTAGTAACATACTTTACAAAAATCGCTTCTTTCTTACTTTCTTTGACTGGTTTTATAAGCTTGTTGGGTTTTTATACTTAGGGCTTTAATCACAATAAGTGATACCCCAAGTCTCTATGGCTAGAAAGAACGGATCAATCGTCACCATAGAAGTGCTGAGGCAATTTACTTCGCGATGGGGATTTTCCCCAGTAGACCCCTTACCTAACCAGGGTAGGTGGAAGATAGTTCCCTTACTAACGCTGCTTGCTACAATTACCAGTCATACAAAATACTTTCTGCTTACTTTAACATTACTTACTTACATAGTGGCTAATTGCCAAACTTCACCATTTCTTGTCTTTATGGCTAAATGCCAAATCATACTTTCCAAACATCTTATGACTATATGCTATTCATATTTGAAAACATATACAATTTGTAACCAAAACATAATTCTTAAATACATTATGGCTATATGCCTATCCATACTTCCAACATGTATAACTTGTATTTAAAATATACTTTTACATAATTGGTACATAGACCAACATACTTTCACTTAATATAACTTATAGTTCAAAACTTAGCTTCAAATATAGCATTATACTTTCACAACAATTTAGAGATAATACTCTTGCATATAATTTCACATATAGAAATTTTATAAGAAATCTTGAAAATACTTACTTGCCATGTACCCCCAGAATGGGTAAAAATACTGCATGTACTCACCTCATGTATTGCTAGAAAATTGGCTACACTTTCCTTGTATTTATACTCTTTTGATCCATTAGTCACTTGGCATGGACCTTTATTTAACATGTTATACATTAACATTCATGCTAAATGACTCTATAACTCATTAAAGTCCTTATAATACTATCTTGGGTCATAAGAATTATATAGCTTTTAAATGACCAACTTTAGTTAAATCGTATATTATATGTATTTTACTACAGTACCCTCGGGGGTCGTATTTTAATTCCGAAAATTTTCTGTGTCATTTTAGACCATATTGGACCTATGTTCAAAATTTGAGGTCAATCGGACAAGTATAGGACCAAATCTTAAACTTGAAAATCACTTGGCAGTAGACTTGATGAAAAACTGCATTTTTTTCTCTGCCGTCAGGTCGCGTCGCGATCATAGGGTGGTCGCGTCGCGATCTGCAAGTATGTTGTTATATTTGACGATTTTCAAGCTACAGTTGCACTATTCCTCACATTAAGTTCTCATTATATGACTTAATCGTCTTAGGGTCACTTCTAGGCCCTAAATAACAACTTACACTTGACTTAAACCACAAAATCATCAAATATTCTTTATAAACTTGAAAATTCTTCCGAAATCTTCATTTTTCACCAAAAACCATTTTAATAAATTTTCAAGCATGGAACTGATTTCTTACATCATTTATGACATTTTGAACTTACTAGATCATTTGAAATCAATTTTAAACTCATAAACCCATTTCTAGGGTTCATGAGCTAAAAACCCACTTCTTGGAATTTAATCAAAATCAATGGTTATAACTCATTTTCTGCGATGATCTAAGCTAGATAAAGTGTATGGATTCATTTGAACCACTTGAACCTTAACTGAAATTCCAGTTTCTAGTTCTTCCCATGAAGAACACACAAGAA
Organism: Cichorium intybus; assembly: GCA_023525715.1. NCBI lineage: Eukaryota > Viridiplantae > Streptophyta > Magnoliopsida > Asterales > Asteraceae > Cichorium > Cichorium intybus. Next base: position 151,069,785 of record CM042011.1, read on the forward strand.
GTGAAGCTAGAAATTTGATTACAAACCTTGGTTTAGCTTAATATCTTCAATTCCTTCTTCAATTCTTGCTGAAAATCTCCTTGCTCTTCTTCCTAGCCTTGCTCTCGTTCCTTCCAGAGAATTCCCAGAACTTTCTACTGAATTTATGACCATTTATGAGATATTTTCTCATATTTGTATTTTCCATCTTTGCCAAACGACAAAACAGCCCCGGGACTTCCATTCTTCATATTTTTAACACTAGAACCCAACTTTTATTACACTAACTTCTACTTGTCACACTTTTATCCACAACACCAATATTTTTATACCAAGGTCCAAAACATGGCAAAAAGACTAATTTGTCCTCTAGTTTCAAGAAATGGCACCTTGGCCCTTCTTGTTCAATTCTTTTACAAAAATTGACCCATAAACTCAAAATTCTTCTTTTTAAGTTTATATCATTACATATTATCCCCAAAATCATGTTTTCATTACTTAAAAGTCATTTTGATGTCAAATGACCATTTTACCCTTTTTCATCATTTTACTCCAAACGCTTGGAATTTTACTACATTTCCAAATAAATTACTTTAAAATTTCCAGAATGTTTTAATCTTTTCCTTATATATTTTCTCGAATATAAATTCACGATTTTTGGGTCGTTACATGCTGGTAGCCCGAAAGTCCTGACTAGGCAAGCATTCGTATACATCCCAATCAATCGAGGGACCAGTTTGCTTACCTGGGGACCAAAGGCGAGAGTTCCCAAACCTATAGGCCAAAGCGCGTCATTCATATTACTTTTGAGCCATCAAAATACCCGACCTTATCAAACGTATCCGAAAGGATACACTCCAAAATGGCCAACTCATTGGACTATTAAGTTCCCTAATGGGCCCTGAAGTGGGAAAAACGTGTGAAAACTTACTATTGTGGGGGCCCACGCAAGTGCTACATGCTTCACATTTAGTACCCATGGAAAGCCCAAAAAGTGCCCAACACTCGTAACCATGGCCCAACAAGTGTTTTATAATCATTTTACCCAACAATGTCTACAAACTTAATTTCCATAATCAATTTACAAATAACTCACAAGTCCATATGCGTATTTCTTGTAGATGGCATTAGGACCCCCATACGCTGCTCGCAACAACCGAAGGCTAGCCGCCCTTATCGCCAAGGAGGTAGCAAACGTCATCCCTACAATTGCAACCCAACTTCAAGCTCTTCAGCCGCAAGCTCCAGCAACCACTCCTCGTTGCTCGTTTAAGCACTTTCGTAACTGCAATCCGCCTTACTTCAAAGGCATCGATGGTGCCACCGCACTCCTCACATGGATTGAAGAAATGGAGAGTACTTTCATCCACAGCGAGTGCCATGAGGACCTGATGGTCCGTCACGCTATAGGGTGCCTCCAAGGTCATGCTCTCACATTGTGGAACCTGGAAAAATGGGCAAAGGGAGAGGTTGTTGCCTTGAGAATGACTTGGTCAAAACTAAAGGAACGCATGATGGAGAAGTTCTGCCCTGACAGCGAATTGCAAACTCTCGAGGATGGATTCTGGAATCTGAAACGGGTGGGAGGCGACAACGCAACCTACAACAATAGATTCCACGATCTCTCGAGAATCCAGCCTCACATGGTTCAACCTATGAAAACTGCAATACGCCGCTACATCAAAGGGTTACCGCACCAGATCCGTGATTCGGTGACCAGCAGCAGGCCATCTACCCTGGAATCTGCTATTGAAATAGCAGGTAAACTCAACGAGGACAATATAAACGATGGTGTCCTCCCACGCAAGGGTTCAAAGATGTCAACTGAAAAGCCGACCCTTGAAACTCCCCTAATTGTCAAGTCCGAGTCCTCACACCGACGCGAGAAAAAAAAGCGAAAAAGCCATCACCACAACCATGCTATTATTACCTTTGCTACTCCTATCACCCAAGTCACCCCCTAGCCCAACCAAAAAAAAGCCGTATACCGGACCTCACCCCCTCTGTAACCATTGTAACTATCACCATATGTCCACCAGCCCGTGTCGCCTTTGTACGACTTGTGGTCGCTATGGCCACTTGGCAGACACATCTCGTGCACCAAAAACTCAGCGACCACTCGCTCTACCCTCAAATCAACAAACACAAACCCGATATCCAACTGGAACATGTTTCAACTGTGGTGACCCCACCCATTTCAGAAACATGCGTCCTAGGCTAGTCAATATCATCAACACACAAGCCCATGCAAATCCAACAATGCAAGTTCCAGCTCCCAAAGGCCGAGCTTTTGTCGTTACCGCAACCCAAGCACAGACCGATAACAAGGTCGTAAATGGTATGTTTCTCATAAATGACTGCTACGCATCAGTACTTTTTGATTCAGGTGCCGATAAAAGTTTTGTGTCTTTGGAATTTGAGCCCATACTTCACACACCTCTCACGATTCTTGATGAGTACTTTACCGTAGAAGTTGCCAATGAAAAATACGTTTCATTCAATGCGGTCATCCAAGATTGCACTTTCGATTTTAGCGGTCATAAATTTTCCATCAATTTAGTTCCTATGGAACTTGGTAGCTTCGACATCATCGTAGGAATGGATTGGCTATCCCAAAACCATGCTGAAATAGTATGTTACGAGAAGTTCATTCGTATTTCTCTCGAAGACGGTCAAAGTCTTCGTATTTATGGCGAGACTCGTTCGAAAAAGCTTAGTCTTATGTCATGTACTCAAGCTCGATCATATCTATGTAAAGAATACATGGCTTTCTTAGCCCATGTAGTAGAAACAAAGGTCAAAGAAAATAAGATCGAAGATATTCCGATTGTACGAGACTTTCCCGACATCTTTCCCGATGACGTATCTGGACTCCCTCCAGTACGTGAGCTAGAGTTCCGCATCGATCTCGTTCCTGAAGTTACTCCCATAGCCAAGTCTCCATATCGGTTGGCTCCAGCCGAAATGCAAGAATTGGCAAGTCAGCTCCAAGAATTAACCGATAAGGGATTTATCCTCCCAAGTACTTCACCCTGGGGAGCCTCGGTTCTCTTCATCAAAAAGAAAGATGGTTCGTTTCGTATGTGTATCGATTATCGGGAGTTAAATAAATTAACCATCAGGAACCGATATCCGTTACCTCGGATCGACGACCTTTTTGATCAGCTTCAAGGAGCTTCATGCTTCTCAAAAATTGACCTCTGCTCGGGTTATCACCAACTTCGAGTACGGGAAGAAGACATCCCGAAAGCCGCTTTCCGAACCCGCTATGGTCATTACGAGTTCACCGTTATGCCTTTCGGCCTAACAAATGCCCCTGCCGCATTCATGGACTTGATGAATCGGGTATTTAAACCTTATCTCGACCGTTTTGTTATCGTCTTTATTGATGACATCCTCATTTACTTCAAGACAAAGGCAGAGCATGAAAGACACCTTCGCCGAACTCTCCAAACGTTGCAAGGAAATCGGCTCTATGCCAAATTTTCGAAATGCTAGTTTTGGTTAAATGAGGTACAATTCCTCGGCCATATTGTAAGTGACAAGGGTATTTTAGTCGATCCCGCAAAAGTTGAAGCAGTCAAGAATTGGAAAGCCCCACGTACCCCCAAGGAAATTCGGTTCTTCCTCGATTTAGCCGGTTATTACCGGCGTTTCATTTCAAATTTCTCAAAGATCGCTTTACTGCTTACTTCTCTCACTTGCAAGGGTACTCCATTTGATTGGGGACCCAAGCCGGAAGACGCTTTCCAAACCCTTAAACAAAGATTGTGTGACGCTCCGATTCTTACACTCCCTGAAGGATCCGAAGATTTCGTGGTATACTGCGATGCCTCCAATCTCGGTCTAGGTTGTGTTTTGATGCAAAGGGGAAAGGTTATAGCTTAAGCATCGCAACAATTCAAAATCCACGAAAGGAATTATACGACTCATGATTTGGAGCTCGGTGCCGTTGTTTTCGCTATTAAAATTTGGAGGCATTACCTTTACGGCACTAAATGCGTAATTTTCACCGACCGCAAGAGCTTGCAACATACTCTTAATCAAAATGAACTCAATATGAGGCAAACACGATGGGTCGAACTCCTAAATGATTACGAGTGTGAAATACGCTATCATCCGGGCAAGGCGAACGTCATAGCCGATGCGTTAAGCCGAAAAGAACATGCCAAAGCATTTCATCTAGTATGTTCTCCTATCTTGTCCAATCTCAGCGACCGAATTCGAGGAGCCCAACACTCGGTAATTACCGAAAATGACACGCCCACGGGAATTGATGGGGAGTTGGAAACTAAATCTGATGGTATTTTCTATTATCAAGATCGCATTTGGATCCCAGATCGCGTCAATCTTCGTATATTACTGATGGAAGAAATCCATAAAACGCGATATTCCATTCATCCTGGCGCTGACAAGATGTATCATGGCTTGAGAACCAATTATTGGTGGCCGAGAATGAAAAAGGATATCGCTTTATTCGTGGCCAAATGTCTTACATGTTTCGGGGTCAAAGCAGAACATCAACGACCCTCTGGACTATTGGTCCAACCGGTAATCCCCGAGTGGAAATGGGAAGCGATCGCCATGGATTTCGTAACCAAACTTCCCCGTACCACAAAGGGACACGACAACATTTGGGTAATCATTGACCGTTTGACCAAATCCGCTCATTTCCTTCCCATCCATGAACATTTCAAGGTCGAACAACTTGCTCGGATTTACATCGACGAGATAGTTAGTCGGCATGGCATCCCTCTCAGCATCATTTCAGATCGTGATGGGAGATTTCTCTCTCGGTTTTGGCAATCACTTCAAGAAGCCATGGGAACCCGCCTCGATCTCAGTACCGCCTATCATCCTCAGACCGATGGTCAATCTGAGAGGACAATTCAAACATTCGAATATATGTTGAGGGCGTGTGTCTTAGATTTTGGAGGAAACTAGGGCTCTCATTTACCGTTGGTGGAATTCTCTTATAATAACAGTTATCATTCTAGCATCGGGATGCCACCATTTGAGGCATTGTATGGCCGTAAATGCCGATCTCCTATATGTTGGCATGAAATTGGCGAGTCCCACGTGCTTCGCGCAACAGTGAATTCTCCAATCCTTGGTCCTGAGCTTATCCAATAAACAACCGACAAAATCACTCAGATTCGCAATAACCTTCTCGCAGCTCGTAGCCGACAAAAGAGTTATGCTGACAAGCGACGCAAACCGCTTGAATTTACCGTGGGTGACATGGTCATGTTAAAAGTGTCCCCATGGAAAGGTGTGGTTCGATTTGGACGCAAGGGTAAATTGGCACCACGCTACGTAGGCCCGTTTAAGATCCTGAAAAGGATCAGACCAGTAGCCTACGAGTTGGATCTACCAACAGAGCTTAAAAAGGTTCACCCAGTATTTCATATAACCAACCTCAAGAAGTGTTTAGCAGACGAGAACCTTCATGTTCCTCTCAAGGATATCCAAATCGACGAAACAATGCAATTTCACGAGAAACCTTGGAAATTGCCGACCAAAAAGACAAGCAACTCAAAAGAAGTCGCATTCCCCTGGTCAAGGTCACGTGGCAGTCAGCACGTGGACCCGAGTATACATGGGAGCGTGAGGATCATATGCCTACCAAATACCCACAGCTTTCTCTTAATGTACTATCTTCTTAAATTTCGGGACGAAATTTCCTAAAGTAGGGGAGAATGTGACATCCGCCTAGTGGATTCGGGTCAAACCAACCCAATTGGAAATTTAATAAACCCTACTCAAGATCACTTGAAATTAATAGGATCAAAACCGATACACTACGATATAAATTGACGTTAATAGCAATATAGCATAGTATAACGTTATAACTCTAATCAAATTAAATTATGATACCATATTAAAATCAAATCAAGTATGATGCTCTAATTAAATTAAAAGAATCAAACTTAAATGCTATAATTAAACTTCAAATCAAAGTAGATTTTTATAATCAAATAATAACCTATCTTTTATAAAAATCTATTTTTATAAACTCTACATTAAATTTTATAAAACTCTTATATTAATTAGTGTATTACATAGAGATGTTTGTACTAGTGGGAAATTATGAAGACCACCAAAAGCCAAAAGATATTCCCATCATCTTTCCTTTTCCTTTTCCTCTCATCACATTATTCTCATCACCACTCAAACCCTCTCTATTCTTTCTCTCATCACATTATTCTCAATCTCAATCTCGAAATTCTTTTCCTCTCATCACCACTCAAACCCTCTCTATTCTTTTCCTCTCATCACATTATTCTCAATCTCGAAATTCTTCCAAGAAATATCCATCTTCCAGCCAAGAACAATTCCTCATACTCAAATCTCCATCCCTCTTGAAGCATCCCTCAAGGTATGTTGTTAAAAGTTTCAAATTCATGAATGAAAAACATTAAATCCACCAAAATATCTAAAACTCATTTTATGTATAAACCTGATTTTTCACAGAATCCCATCAATAAAATAAGAAGTTCTGGAAATGTTCAGAAAATAACTTATTTTTATTGAATTATTATAATTATTGTAATAATATAGGGCAATAATTCACATAAAATACGTTTTGCAATCAATAAATTCTGGAAAAATTCTGAGATGATCCATAAATTGATTAAAACTAATTTATTAAGTTTCGTGCATTTATATTACAGTTTTATATTTATTTGTATTTTTATTTTGTTGAAGATAAATAAATAGCAAAATATAGTTATGTATGACAAAAACAAGATTTTATTTTTTTCACACCTTAATACCATTATAAATACCCCATGAACAAATTTAAAGATTTTTAAAGAATGTTTGCTTATTTTTCCCGATTTAATGATTGTTTAATGTGTTCAATTGATAATAAATAGCTACACATCTCCGAAAATTATAAAACATTATCACAATAACATATATTACATATTAATCATATATAAAAAGCTTAATGAATTTTCCTTAATAGTTTACTCTTATTTATGATTTTATTGATTAATTAATAAAGAAAAACATTAGAAATACTTCCCACAGTCACAAATATCCAAAACATTTAAAATAGGCTCTATATCATGTTATAAAACTATGGTTATTTATTCAGAATATTTGGCGATCATTTATTATTTTTCCCAAATATTGTTGTTGTTTAATAATTAAACTACTAAATAAATACTAAAGCAGTTCAGAAAAATATGAAACTTTTACAGTAATTACTATTGTATGTAATAATTATTTGCTGATAATTTCAGAATATTTCATTACTGTTTAGTATTTAAAATCGTTTTCCTAAGTCTTTAAGCATGTAAAAATGCATTTTTAATGATTATTTCATATAAATAATTGTTTAGAATATATAAAATCTGTAAATACTTATAATTTGACAAGTTATTATTTTAATAATAAAGTATTTAAATCTTGCCTAAAGTGAACATATAAATTAATTATGCGAAGTAATTAATTCAATTTAAAATTCATTTAACATATGAATACATTAATATTCAAAACAAAACGGATTATTGTTAATTCATCTAATATAAGAATATGTGTCTAATTATTTTTATTAATACTCCATTCCCGTTTATCGATTCCTAAGCCAAAACTATTAATTATATTAGGTTCTACGTTATTTTGATCCGAGCCGTCCATCATACAACACACGCATTCTGTTTTGGACTAATGTGAGTAATCTACCCTATATTTTATAATTTTCAATACTTTTGGGGTGTATCGTGTGGTTCTAATATGTTTTCAACTTCATTTTATTATTTTATCACAATTGAGACATTGTTGGGACATTTATACGTGAATCATTATTTGTATAATTATTGTTTGTTTACGCTACATGTACTTGTAGTGCATTACCATTTATAGTCTAATCTCCATGACTATGCCCGTATTCTTGATGTACGTTATGGACAATAATAGCGCTATTGGGTTGACCACCCCGCCTTGGGACGCTAATGTGATTGATCGCATGTGGTTGAGTGTGTATGATGATTAGATGCTCTATCCTATATATATTTATATAAATATACATATAAGGTGAGGATTTATTGTTGTTGTTATCATTTGTTAATCAATTTTTGATTTATAAACAGTTATCTCAATAACACTTGCTTCGTCGACTTCAAAAGAAAACAAACTTCAATTTATAAATTTTCAAACTCACAATTTTCTTTAATAAAACTAGATTACTCACCAACTCTTGTAGTTGACCTGTTTTTACCCATGATGCAGATTTGAAGAATGAAGTTGATGAAAAGTAGGGTGTACCTTAGAAACCCACAAGACTATTTAAATTTGATGTAATGAATGTTGTTTGTATTTGGATTTGTATTTGTATGTAGTGGATCTTGTTTGCATACTTAGTACTTAATTGAATCTAATCATATTATAACATAGTTGTCATGAGACTTCGAACGATATATCACGCCTTGATCGATTCCGCCAAGGATCGGGGTGCGACACCTACACCTTCACTTGCCAAGGGTGGGAGAGACTGATGGGTTGAGAGGACGACATTTCCTAAAGAGATCTCATGTTAGACTTCTTCTTGACCTGCTGCTACGACCCCGAGGCGGACGATCGTACGGACCACCATATCACATTCTGACTGGGCGGACAGAGTCGGTGATGCACAATCCGCGAGTTCACCCGACGCACGAAGATCTACATACCAGATAGGTAGGCAATATCCACTTCCAGACTTTCATGGAGGCCTGCCTACAGGGGCAGCCCGATAGGGATATTGACGAGCTCGTTTGGGCACGGATGTTCAACGACGAGTGCCGCCTGGAGACCGACAAGGAGAGCAGCTACGTTCTCCTATCCACCGAGTCCCACTGGATCATTACCTCTACGATTGCTCATCGTAGGGGTGGTGAGAAGGTGCCACAAGAGGACATGTTCTTCATGTGGGTGATCATTGAACCTAAGCGCTTCCTCCACCTGCCGCATACATTGATATTATTTTGACCAGCAAGGCCAAGGGCCTATAGTCGAGAGTTTGATGACGGGGGGCCATTACATTATGAGGATCGCCAGATCTTACGGGATCCTTACCCCCACATTTTCTAGGGTTTTGAGGCCGCGTGCACCCCACCGAGCTGAGGCGTGGTTTTTGGAGATTACGGCGGTGATTCAGATGTCGGTACTAGGCCAGCACGACTTAGCATCAGAGATCGCAGCAGTTGGTCTCGAAGCCGAGGGGGCTGAAGCTCCAGTAGCCAAACCCCAGAGCAGGTGGAGAGTGGTGATGAAACGACCGAAAATTTGTAATATAAGTATGTAAACTAAAATATGTGTAATTTTATGTTATATGAAAAATTTGTGAGAAATTGTGGTCGTAAGGGTAATTTAGTTATTTTACCCTAAAAAGGGTAAATCGGTCATTTGACCACATGCAGAAATTATTATAAAAATTTATTATATTTTAGGACTAAAAATGTAAAAGAAATGATTCCATGGAAAAATAGTTGATTTTGGTGGCCAAAGTTCAAGAAAGTTAACTATAGGGACCAAAACTGAAAATATGAAAATATAAAATGAGAAAAATATCTCATAAATCCTCACAAATCCAGTAGAGAGTTCTAGAGTACGGGAGAGGCACGATTTCTGCAGAAAAATTGGAAGACTTTGTGAAGATCAAAGCTAGAAACTTGATTTTAGTCCTTAAATTGAAGTTTTCAAGATCAAAGGTTAGTAATTATGTTTTTAATCTAAATTTTTGTATGATCTTCAAGAGAGAAATTTGGTGACTGAAATTTCAGTCAAGAACCACTTAGTTTTTTGGTTTAACACTTCCAATAAGACATGCTAAAAGAACTTAATTAGAGAATATAGAAGTAGGTTGCTATTTTACAAGAATTGAGATTTTGATCAAGAACCCTAGATTTTGAGTTCTTGTTATTAATCCGATTTTAATGGTGTAAAACTTGAAGAAATTGAAGGGTTTTAATCTTGGAACAAACCCCTATCAATTAAGTGATGTATTCAGCCCTTAATATGAGAAATTGGGAAATTTTAGCATAAAAATCGGGGAATTCTGGGTTTCTGCTCGATCGGCGCGGTGCGCCCCTCACCTAGGCGCGGCGCGCCCTGCGCCAGGCTGCAAATGCAGTTTCAATTCAAGAGTCCCCTGTCAAGTGATATCCATTTTTAAGAAATGGATCAAAACTTATCCAATTGACCTCAAATTTTAAACATAGGTCTAATATGGTCCAAAACTTTATAAAAATTTATCGGAATTAAAATACGACCCTCTGAGGGTACTGTAGTAAAATACGTATAAAATACAATTTAACTAAAGTTGAATTATACACTTGCTTTGACCAATTGATGGTGTAATAAAGACTCTAACATGTTATAGAGTCAATTAAAAGGTAAATTAATGTATCATATACTATATATAGGTGCAAGTCAAATAATCGGACACCGAAGGGGTAAAGAACCGAGGGACGTCTAAACGATATTTCAAGAATTATTCGGTGAGTACATGTAGCATTTTTACCCATTTTGGGATACATGGCAAGTAAGTAAGTATTTTTCAGATTTCATATATTATTTCTATATGTGAAAAATATTTGCAAAAATGGGGGCTTTTTTTAGTTTAAATAGAAAGTTAACTGCTATATTTGAAAGTATGATTCTTGATGATAGCCTAATTTATGATAGAGATATGTTTGAGTCAAAAGCTTGGCATTTAGCCATTTCTCATGCAAGTAATGTTTTGTTTTCAGAAAAGTATGTTATGTTTGACTGGTATTGTGACTAGCATTGTTAGTAAGGGAACTATGTTCCAACCTACCCGGGTTAGGTAAGGAGTCTACTGGGGACAACCCCTTCGTGAAGTAGACTGCCTCAGCAATTCTACCGTTAGTATTGATCCGTTCTTTCTAATTGTAGAGACTTGGGGTATCACTTATAGTGATTAATGCCCTAAGTATAAAAATCCCAGCAAGTTTATAAAACCAGTCAAAGAAAGTATAAAAGATGTTGTTTTTGCAAAGTTTAATATATGATGCTTTTGAAAAGTGAAAAAATATAATATGTGTATATTATGGAGTTTTGACAAAGACTTATGTTACGAAAGTTTATAAAAATTAGTAAAAGGAAATTTAAAGTTTGAGTCTAAAACTCATGTAACTCACGAGACAATTTGTCTTACGTATTTTATTTTTATGCCATGTATTCCAGGTTCAGGTATAAAGATGTGAGATAGTTTGAAGTTGCTAAATAAGCACTAGGTGCAAAGGAGTGGAGCTGGATACAGCTTCCATATTTGGTATTGGTTGAATCCGTTTCTCTTAAGCTTATGGTTTGATATGTATTGTAACTCCCCTTTTTGATTGTAGTGAAACAAATAACATGGTTTTTATTAAACCATATTTTGTAAAATATGTTTTATGTATTAAAATTTGTTTGAAAAATTGGGGCGTTACAAGTTGGTATCAGAGCCATAGTTTAAGCGAATTAGGATTGGATCATTCCACTCCTAGGCTTAGACTAGTAATATAGTCAATTAAAGTTAATTACATAAATGGATATGTCTTAAGGAAATAAGACATTATTTGCTAATGGAATTATATGAGCATATTTATGAGTTAAAAGTAGCAAATTGATACTAGTGAACAGTGGAACCGAACGGAAACATCGGGAACAACATGTGTAGGTGATTATGGTAATATGGGCCCGTATTATCATAATCACAGGACGCGTACTGGGCCTGGTGTACTCGCAAGGGAATACTGGGAAACTGGTAGAAATGTAGTAAACGAATATTATGATGAATTATGAAATACTAAAGTACTTGAAATTTTATAGCAAGATGCGAACTAGAAGTGGTCAAGGATCGTACGCAGAGAACCCGGATCCTAATGCAAGGCCTCCTATTCCTCCCCGACATCCCCAAGCCGTTGATGATGGCAATTCTAGGGGTGAGTCCAACCCACCTCCATTGACTTTGGAGGCGATTCAGAAGTTGTTACATGATTCACAAGTACAAAACAGACAGGAAATGACTCGTCTTTTGGATGAGCGACTGGGCGAAAGATCAAAGTCACAACATGAAGATAGCGAGAAAAGTGTGGCTCCTGAAGGCACTAATCCGAGACAAACTTCTTCTCAGGGAGATTCATCTTCCAAATCACAGCCTCAGTTCAAGACTAAAGGGGCATGTACTTTCAAGGACTTTATGTCCTGTCGGCCAAAGGAGTTCAATGGGGAGATGGATCCACGAATAACAATACGGTGGTTAACAGAAATGGAACAAGTTCTTCACATATGCCGTTGTGAAGAGGATTTGAAGGTTGGATTCGCTTCTCAAATGTTAAAAGCGAGTGCTCTTGACTGGTGGAATACTCTCCGCCGAACCAAGGGAAGTGATTTTGTTGATGCTTTATCTTGGAAAGAGTTTGTGCAACGATTAAAAGGCAAGTTCTGTTCGGCTAGGCATCGGGAGAATTTGGTTAATGAATTCTTTGCTCTTGCAAAGGATAAACAGACGGTTGATGAGTATACTAAAAAGTTCTGTGAGATGCTGCCATTTCTAGAAGATACATTACCGACCGAGGCTGGCAGGATAAATCGATATGTTAATGGTTTGCCGGCGGACTACTCGTTAGAAGTTAGCAAAGCTACAACTCTTGATGAAGCCATTGAATCTGCGGCCAGGGTCGAGAGTATGATAGAGAAAAAGGCTAAGGAACGACAAGCATTTGCGGAAAAGCAAAAGTCTTCAAGAATCTCTGGAGCAAACAAGAAGAGTCGTTTTTCATCAGGGGTTTCTAAGCAAAGTGAAGTTAAAGAGTGTAAGAAGTGTGGAAAGAAGCACGGTGGGGAATGTAAGAAGGGCACTAGTGGGTGCTATAAATGTGGTCTTCCGGGTCACCAAGCTAAAGACTGCAAGGTGAAAGATATTAGCGAGGTGGAATGTTTTAATTGTCATGAAAAGGGTCATTACAGCACCAACTGTCCCAAGAAGAAAAATGATACATTAGTTTCCACTGCGAGTAACAAGAAGACAGAACCAGCAAAGACGAAGGGAAGAGCGTTTCAGATGACTCTTGATGAGGCCAGAGAAGACCAGGATGTGGTGGCAGGTACACTTATTGTAAACTCACAGCCTGCTTATGTCCTTTTTGATTCTGGGGCACATTTTTCTTTTGTGTCTCATGATTTTAGTAAGCGTCTAAACATACCGATGAAACCATTAGATGATACTTGTGTCATAGAAGTCGCGAACGGAGAGTTAGTTACGGTACATCATGTGTACGAGAAATGTCCGGTGGAGATTAATGGACGAATTTTAAAGGCCGACTTGTTACCTATCGGGATTAAAGGATTTGATATTGTTATTGGAATGGATTGGCTTGGAACTCATAATGCTAAAATCCTATGCGGAAAGCGAATGGTGTCGATTAAATTTCCTGATAATAGCAAAGTTTTTATATATGGGGAACGACGGAAGAATATGCAGAGTCTTATTACTGCTATTAAGGCCCGTAAATGCATCCAAAAAGGGTGTGAATCATTCATTGCTTATGTGATGAATGGGAAGAAAGAGAAGCAGAAGATGGAGGATATAAAAGTAGTTAATGAATTCCCTGAAGTTTTTCCTGATGACTTACCTGGATTACCACCCGTTAGGCAAGTCGAATTTCGTATCGATCTTGTCCCTGGAGCAAGTCCCATTGCTCGGGTGCCGTACCGTCTTGCTCCTACAGAGATGAGAGAACTTATGTCCCAGTTACAGGAACTTCTTGACAAGGGGTTTATTCGTCCCAGCTCTTCTCCTTGGGGAGCTCCAGTGTTGTTTGTCAAGAAGAAGGACGGTACTATGCGCATGTGTATAGATTATCGCGAGCTCAATAAAGTGACAATCAAGAATCGGTATCCTTTGCCGAGAATTCATGATTTGTTTGATCAGTTGCAGGGAGCTAGTTACTTCTCTAAAATTGATCTTCGTTCTGGATATCATCAAGTCCGAGTGAAGGATGAAGATGTATGCAAGACTGCATTCTGAACTCGATATGGTCACTATGAATTTTTAGTGATGCCATTCGGTCTCACTAATGCCCCAGCCGTGTTTATGGACCTTATGAATAGGGTCTGTAAACCTTTCCTTGACAGATTTGTCATCGTTTTCATTGATGATATTCTAGTCTATTCGAAAAGAGAAGCAGAGCATGAAGTGCACCTACGAGAAGTGTTACGTACTTTGAAGAATGAACAGTTATACGCGAAGTTGTCAAAGTGTGACTTTTGGTTGCGGGAAGTTCAGTTTCTGGGTCATATTGTTTCAGCTGAAGGTATTAAAGTAGACCCAGCAAAAATAGAAGCGGTAATGAAATGGGAACCACCGAAGACACCTACAGAAGTTAGAAGTTTTCTTGGGTTAGCCGGTTATTACCGACGGTTTATCCAAGATTTTTCTAAAATAGCGGTGCCACTGACTCAGTTAACTCGGAAAGAAGTAAAGTTTGTTTGGGGAGAAAAACAGCAAGAAGCCTTTGAAATACTGAAGAAGAAGTTATGTGAAGCTCCAGTACTTTCCTTACCAGAAGGCACAGAAGAGTTTGTAGTATACAGCGATGCATCCAATAGAGGTCTTGGTTGTGTACTTATGCAACGAGGCAAAGTTATTGCCTATGCTTCCAGACAGCTAAAAGATGCAGAGACACGTTATACTACTCATGATCTAGAATTGGCTGCAATTGTATTTGCATTGAAGATTTGGAGGCACTATCTATATGGGACGAAATGCAAGATATATACAGATCATAAAAGTCTGCAATATCTTTTTACTCAAAAAGAATTAAATCTAAGACAGACTCGGTGGATTGAGTTGGTGAATGACTATGATTGTGAAATAATATACCACGAAGGAAAGGCTAACGTAGTAGCCGATGCCCTAAGCCGAAAAGTTCGTGAAAAAGTTATCAGAGGGAGATCTATGAGAATTGAAGTAGTTTCAACTTTAATTCAGAAGATTAAAGAAGCTCAAGAAAGTGCCCTAACTGAAGAAAATATAAAGAAAGAAAAACTTGGAAAGAAGGTGGTGTTTGAAGTAAATACACAAGGATTGCGTACTTTTAAAGGACGAATTTGGGTTCCCAAATATGGAAAAACCAGAAAGATAGTCTTGGATGATTCTCACAAATCCAAGTATTCTATACATCCTGGAAGTACGAAAACATATCAAGATTTGAAGCAACATTACTGGTGGCCGGGGATGAAAAAGAGAATAGCAAAGTACATATCCCACTGTGATACCTGTGCACAAGTAAAAGCAGAACATCAGGTGTCGTATGGTAGTGCGCAGTCGTTGCAAATACCAGCAGGGAAGTGGGAAGAATTGACCATGGATTTTGTCATGGGGTTGCCAAGAACACGAAGGGGACACGATAGTATATGGGTCATTGTTGACAGATTGACCAAAAGTGCCCTATTTCTCGCATATAAAGAAACTGCCTCACTTGAAGAATTAGCTCAGTTGTACATCGATGAAGTGATCAGACGTTATGGAGCACCTTTGTCCATAGTCTCAGATAGAGATCCTCGATTCACGTCTAACTTTTGGGATTCTCTACAAGAAAAGATGGGAACTCGAATTAAGATGAGTACAGCCTATCACCCTCAAACAGATGGGCAAAGCGAACGTACAATTCAGACCTTGGAGGATATGTTGCGATCGTGTGCCATTGATTTTGGAGGTAGTTGGGACCAGCACCTACCATTAGTAGAATTCTCGTATAACAACAGTTACCACTCAAGCATCAAGATGCCACCTTTTGAAGCCTTATATGGTAGGAGGTGTAGAACCCCAGTGTGTTGGTTAGAAGCTGGTGAAGCAAAACTTACAGGGCCAGAAATTGTAAGAATGACAAATGAAAAGATTGGGGTGATACAGACCAATATGAAAGCTGCACAAGATCGCCAAAGAAGCTACTCAAATTTGAAGAAAAGACCCTATGATCTAAAAGAAGGCGATTTGGTGATGATAAAAGTATCACCTTGGAAGGGAGTGATAAGGTTTGGTAAGAGAGGGAAGTTGAGTCCAAGATATATTGGACCCTTCAAGATTCTGAAAAGAATTGGTTTACAAGCATTCAAGTTAGAGTTACCACCAGAACTCAGGGGAATACATGATACATTCCATGTATGCTATCTCAAGAAATACTTTGGAAAGAAGGAGTTAACCATTCCTATAGAAGAGTTAAGGGTGGAAACACCCAACAGACTAGTGGAAGAACCTGAGGCGATGTTAGAGGTGAAAACCAAGAAGCTAAGGAACAGGGAAATTGACCTAGTGTTGGTCAAATGGAAGCATTCACTGGGCACGGATTTGACTTGGGAAACATTGGAAAGCATGAAAAAGAGATACCCTAATTTTACAGATTATGAAGCGATTCCGAGGACGGAATCCTAATTAGGGGGAGGTAGTTGAAACGACCGAAAATTTGTAATATAAGTATGTAAACTAAAATATGTGTAATTTTATGTTATATGAAAAATTTGTGAGAAATTGTGGTCGTAAGGGTAATTTAGTTATTTTACCCTAAAAAGGGTAAATCGGTCATTTGACCACATGCAGAAATTATTATAAAAATTTATTATATTTTAGGACTAAAAATGTAAAAGAAATGATTCCATGGAAAAATAGTTGATTTTGGTGGCCAAAGTTCAAGAAAGTTAACTATAGGGACCAAAACTGAAAATATGAAAATATAAAATGAGAAAAATATCTCATAAATCCTCACAAATCCAGTAGAGAGTTCTAGAGTACGGGAGAGGCACGATTTCTGCAGAAAAATTGGAAGACTTTGTGAAGATCAAAGCTAGAAACTTGATTTTAGTCCTTAAATTGAAGTTTTCAAGATCAAAGGTTAGTAATTATGTTTTTAATCTAAATTTTTGTATGATCTTCAAGAGAGAAATTTGGTGACTGAAATTTCAGTCAAGAACCACTTAGTTTTTTGGTTTAACACTTCCAATAAGACATGCTAAAAGAACTTAATTAGAGAATATAGAAGTAGGTTGCTATTTTCCAAGAATTGAGATTTTGATCAAGAACCCTAGATTTTGAGTTCTTGTGATTAATCCGATTTTAATGGTGTAAAACTTGAAGAAATTGAAGGGTTTTAATCTTGGAACAAACCCCTATCAATTAAGTGATGTATTCAGCCCTTAATATGAGAAATTGGGAAATTTTAGCATAAAAATCGGGGAATTCTGGGTTTCTGCTCGATCGGCGCGGTGCGCCCCTCACCTAGGCGCGGCGCGCCCTGCGCCAGGCTGCAAATGCAGTTTCAATTCAAGAGTCCCCTGTCAAGTGATATCCATTTTTAAGAAATGGATCAAAACTTATCCAATTGACCTCAAATTTTAAACATAGGTCTAATATGGTCCAAAACTTTATAAAAATTTATCGGAATTAAAATACGACCCTCTGAGGGTACTGTAGTAAAATACGTATAAAATACAATTTAACTAAAGTTGAATTATACACTTGCTTTGACCAATTGATGGTGTAATAAAGACTCTAACATGTTATAGAGTCAATTAAAAGGTAAATTAATGTATCATATACTATATATTGGTGCAAGTCAAATAATCGGACACCGAAGGGGTAAAGAACCGAGGGACGTCTAAACGATATTTCAAGAATTATTCGGTGAGTACATGTAGCATTTTTACCCATTTTGGGATACATGGCAAGTAAGTAAGTATTTTTCAGATTTCATATATTATTTCTATATGTGAAAAATATTTGCAAAAATGGTCCCTTTTCTAGTTTAAATAGAAAGTTAACTGCTATATTTGAAAGTATGATTCTTGATGATAGCCTAATTTATGATAGAGATATGTTTGAGTCAAAAGCTTGGCATTTAGCCATTTCTCATGCAAGTAATGTTTTGTTTTCAGAAAAGTATTTTATGTTTGACTGGTATTGTGACTAGCATTGTTAGTAAGGGAACTATGTTCCAACCTACCCGGGTTAGGTAAGGAGTCTACTGGGGACAACCCCTTCGCGAAGTAGACTGCCTCAGCAATTCTACCGTTAGTATTGATCCGTTCTTTCTAATTGTAGAGACTTGGGGTATCACTTATAGTGATTAATGCCCTAAGTATAAAAATCCCAGCAAGTTTATAAAACCAGTCAAAGAAAGTATAAAAGATGTTGTTTTTGCAAAGTTTAATATATGATGCTTTTGAAAAGTGAAAAAATATAATATGTGTATATTATGGAGTTTTGACAAAGACTTATGTTACGAAAGTTTATAAAAATTAGTAAAAGGAAATTTAAAGTTTGAGTCTAAAACTCATGTAACTCACGAGACAATTTGTCTTACGTATTTTATTTTTATGCCATGTATTCCATGTTCAGGTATAAAGTTGTGAGATAGTTTGAAGTTGCTAAATAAGCACTAGGTGCAAAGGAGTGGAGCTGGATACAGCTTCCATATTTGGTATTGGTTGAATCCGTTTCTCTTAAGCTTATGGTTTGATATGTATTGTAACTCCCCTTTTTGATTGTAGTGAAACAAATAACATGGTTTTTATTAAACCATATTTTGTAAAATACGTTTTATGTATTAAAATTTGTTTGAAAAATTGGGGCGTTACAGGTGAAGCCAGCACCACCAGTTCAGGCACCACCACAGGCCGAGCAGCAGCCTGTAGATGTCCAGGCGACGTTGCGAGATCTTACACAGGCGGTGTCGCGATTAGATGCGGGTCTGACACGCCACGTTACCGAGACTCGAGCCCAACAGATATGGATGGCGGAGACCCAACGCCTTATCATGCTACATATGGGCATAAAGGAGATACTGCTACTCCCATCAGCAGGTTCGGACGGTGCTGGACCATCGGGCACCCAACACTAGGAGGAGTGACAGTACATTTTTTTCTAGTTCCCTTTTTCTTTTTTTCTTCTTTATCGTAGCTAAACTTTTTGTAACTTCAATCTTGTATATTGCATTTTTCTTTTAATGTGTTTGTTTATGTGTGTGCATGTGTTGATCCAACTGTGTAAATGAGTAAACCAAATGAGGGAGTTCGCATAATTCAAGTGTGGGGTACACTTGTGTTATGCCGGCATGTTCACTATTACCCCTAACTCCTAGAATTGTAGCAAGAATGGTATGAATGACAGTCCGAGCTTACAATTCTTCCCGACAGTCAAGCATTTTGTCGTCCTGGGGGTAAATCTTTTTCTCCCTTTATTTTACGTTTTCTTTTATACAACGGGGAAGTTGTATGGTTTTAGTGTGGGGTGAGATGGTCGAAAAAGATAATAGAGTAGTGTTAGAAATTTTTTGCAAAAGTTTTCAAGTTTTTACAATTTTTTAGCATTTTTCAAAATTTTTTAAGAAGTTGTAATTCTGAAACGAACGGTTTTGAATTTCTTTAGTAATATCATATTTTTCAAGAAATATTGTTTACTTGTAAGATTCTAGTTTAGTTAAAAACAAGTTGAGTGGTCTGAAAAGTTAGAAAATAGTGGATTATAAATATCTTAATATTGGGATTCAGGATGGGAGTTTCAATCGGTGGCCTATGTTGTTTGAGCCCGTAAACTTGGGGTGGCCTTTGGGCATTTATGCACCTCATTACTTAAGATCAACCGATCTGGGATAATGTTGTTGAAAGCTCGTTACACATACATCATAGAAAGCCATGAAAATCTCCTTAATGGCCTTTAGAATCTGAATGAGTAACTTTGCAGAGTTGTAAACAGAAAATTTGTAATCAATGGTTCTTTAGAAACTCGTGATTCCCAAAAGGTATTTTGGTCATTTTTCTGAAAATTTGTTTTTACCTAACTTTTTAGATAGCAATAAACCTTGAAACTAAGGATTTTCAAAAAGGTTTGAGTCTTTGTTAGAAATTCGTAAAAACTCTATTTGCTTGGGGACAAACAAAGCACAAGTGTGGGATGTTTGATAATGCCTAGTAATGTTAGACATTTTATGCGTTATTAAGCCCGATTTTGTATAAATGCAGGGTTTAAATTGAAAATTTGATGAAGTTGGTGATGAAAAACGAGGATAAGACCAAAGACACTCTCGCGGCACGTCTGATAGCTCTACGTGACGATGTCAATTGGATAAAAACGCGATCTGAAGGATTTTGAATTTCGAGAAGCTAGAATATGGGGATAGGGCTTGACCCGTAACGTGGTCAATTGGATAAAAACACGATATGAAGGAGTTTGAATTTCGAGAAGCTAGAATATGGGGATAGGGCTTGACCCGCGACGCAAACAACGCTTTTACGTGACGCGGACAGACAGGTTTCTCAACTATAAATAGAGGCTCCTAGGTCGGATTTCGGGAGCAAAAATTGACCCATTGAATGGAACTTTAGCTTCTTTGACTCTGAATTTTGTCATTATTTCAGTTTACACGTGTAACTGATTCGTTTCGATTTTAGTTATAATCACACTTGTGTTTTCGAGGTTTCTGATTATAGAATTTCGTCGATCATAGAGAGTCTTCTTAGTTTCTGATTTCAGTAAGCATTCGGCTCTGATTTCCATTTGGTTTTATGAACAATTTTCTTCTGATTTTTGTTTATGAGAAAAGTGTATTTCCAGTTATATTGGCGTTTGATTGATTGCTAGTGCATATTCATGCATAAATTTAAATTTGAGGTATGATTTATAGTTGCATAAGTTGTTTTGGTTTTGATGTGCGTTGATATTCACCAACTATAGAGTGACAATATAACACGATTTTATTATAGACACAAAATTCCAACTACGAACTCCTTGGTTCGACCGTTGCTAGTGGACGTAAGGTTTTTATCTTTGACTTTGACCGCATCAATGACTGCGACGTATCAAAATTTTGCGAAAATTTCCAAGTTTTTACAATTTTTAGCATCTTTCAAAATTTTTAAGAAGTTGAAACTCTGAAACGAATGATTTTCAGTTTGTTTAGAAATATTGTATTTTTCAAGAAATACTGTTTAGTTGTAAGATGTTAGTTTAGTTAAAACAAGTTGAGTGGTCTGAAAAGTTGGAAATTAGTGGACTAAAAATATCTTAATATTGGGATTCAGGAAGAGAATTTCAATCAGTGGATGACAAAGATATCGTCACACGCGTCAAAAACAAGTTATAACCCACTATTACTACGTAGATAGGGCAAGCGGGGTCGAGTCCACAACGATTAAGTGGTTAATATTTAAACAAGTTGTTGAATAAGTATTGTGATAGGTGTATAATTATACACCTTTTTGCATGTTTATTTACCACATTCAACATCGTTTATTGCCTTTAAAGCATGCTATATGCATGTTTTCGGTCTAATGTGTTCATTTTGGAGCAAAAACCATTTGTTTGCATAAAATGGTATGTTTTGCAGGCATTATAAAATATGGGCCACCATACAATTTCAAAAGGAAGCCTCACACCAAGTTTCAAGCAAATCGGGCAAGAGACGGAGAAAATAGCCTCGAAAGCCCCCTGTTCAAGGAGCACGAGTCGTGCTCTTTTATACACTATAGAAGCACGAGTCGTGCTTGAGCTGGATTATCAAAAATGGCAATGTACTTTGATGTGGCACGAGTCGTGCGTTTTTATGAAGGAAAGAGCACGAGTCGTGCTCTCACTGTAGACCATGTGCAGCAGGAATCTTCCAGCAAATCAACTTTTGAAGCATGGGGTTTTCACCATTTGATTAATCCGATCTGATATCTTTCCAGGGCCATTTGAGGACTATAAATAGAGCATTTGAGAGGAGTTATCAACATCACTTGACACACTTCAATACACTTAGATACTCTCTCTTATTCTTAATTTCCTAGTTAGTTTTAATGTCTTTATTTGCAATTATGCAGATTTTAGTCAACATGAGTGGCTAAATCTCATAACATTCGGCTTTTAGTCATTTATCTTTCTTGTCATTAATATTTGTGCTTGGAATGAAGTTTTGAAGTTATTAAAACTGTTTTGGTTTAGTTTTGTCATTTAAATTTTATTACAAATTTGGTCCCTACTTTGGAATCTAGTCGATCACTCTATTCCGGTAGTTAACCAATTATAGTTATATGTATTTTCAATTGTTTTGAAGATCATTGTTGGTAACATCTTAAAAATAACTTCACTTGTTAAAAGCTTGACATGAGAGATCAATCAAGTTCTTAAGAAGTAAAGAACCGACAAAAAAACATAAAGCATCACTCTTGGTCAATTTTAGCATTAATTACTAGTTGACCATTGTGTTGTGCATACCTTTTATAGAATTTTAGTGTTACTCCTTGTTCTATATTAGTGATGCATGTTTCTTTTGTCCCGGTTAATTTCTATGTCTTTAATTACATACTTGTTCTTAGTTCCTTCATCTAAAGGGACGGAATATTGAATTTGGATTATAACACTCGTATAAAAGTAGTATCTTGTCTCGGTTGAGATACGTCTATCTCTTCAAGATGACCATTGAGATATTCACTTATATATGAGAAAAATATACTTCTTTCACAAATAGAGACCATTGAAGTATTGAGCATATTAATTTGGATTTCTTCTAAGTTGATGTGTTATTGTCATTTTCCATTGAAAAGAACCATTACTTAACTCTTAATTTCATTTAAGTACGAATATGCGACAAGATTGATTAGACTAGAAGCCAAATGTCCGTTTAATTATATTAATCACATTCTTATTTATTATTCAAACGACTTGACAAATCCTCCTTGAACTTTATATTTCTTTGTCCCAATCTCTAGAAGTGTGAAAACTTGGCAAGAGATTATTCACCTCAATTCCCTTGGGTTCGACTCGTACCACTACTATACTATTCTTAATTGAAGAGTATTTAGAGGTCTTTTGACATTTCACAATTTATGTCCCATCATTATAAACTGCATCCATATTACATTACTCTTTTATTTATTTGAGAATTACTTTCGGTTTAGTTATCATATATTATGTTCGCCTGTTTTACTATACTGAATCCGATATAATTATTTTGACATAATTATAGTTTACTAATGATTGCTATTAAATGGATAAATACATAACATGTTGAATCGATTATTTGTCTTTATCTAACAATATCATTAGACTAAGTACAAACAATGGCTTGACAATATTATGTTTTGTCTTAGTAATAGTAACATTAGGACTTATTGCCATATCATTTAGGCACAATGTATATTACTTGATAACATTACCGGAAGTAATCTGAAGATAAGTAAAGGAAAACACAAATGATTCAATATTGTATTTCAAGGTATGCGAGTTTTAATAATTACAATAATAAAACATCTGTTCGGAATCAAAGTTAAAACATGTTACACTAAAGGTATGATAACATTACCGGAAGTAATCTGAAGAGATTAACCTTCCATTCGGTCACTGAACTTGGCGATAGCTTTGATGGTTCTTGACATATCGCTTGGTACTCCTAACGGTTCGATTTTTCTTAACAAAATAACAAGAATCACCACAACAATAGAGATTTTATCGGTTCTTGACTATTAACTAAGAGAGAATTCGGGATGTTGCATTTGAATTGGAGTGTTGGAGTGTTTTTGTGTAAATTGGTGTCTAAAAACGTCCATAGAAGACATCTATTTATAGTTCTGAAAGTTCGCGTCGCGAGGGTGCGGCTTAGTGCGCCTTTTGTCGGCCATTTGTCCGTTGAGTGCGTCTTGTTGGTATGCTCGCGATCGAGAGTTAGTATCCTCGCGTCTTCTTCTTCGCGTCGCGACACATGGTGTGGTCGCATCGCGATTGCTGTGTTGATGTGGTCCCGTCATGCTTTACAGTCGCGAGATGGTATCCTTGTGTCCTTTGTCTTCGTGTCGTGACACATGGTGTGGTCGCGTCGCGATTGCTGTAGAATATGTGGATTCGCTGCGTTTTGCTCTTTGGTTCGTGATATAATTTCCTCATGGTTGATGTTTCTCAGAGTTGATTGTTTATTGATTCCTTCTTCTTCAAGGAACATTCAAGATGATCTTTTGTTTTGATCAGACTTTGTTATTTCCTGGTCCTGAAATAAAACCATAAAAGTTAGCAGAAAAATCCCTCGTGTTTCCTCACACCAGCAGCTCCGGAGAACTCTGTTCAAGTTAAACATGAATCAAAGTCCATGTTTAGCCACCTGTTAATATAAGCCTATTTTGATGTTGAGCTTATCAGGATTTCTTATGGTTGATACCATAGTTCTGGCAGATTTTCATCTGTAACACAGTAGTGGGCTATGATGTGTAGTGTATGAATGAATGAGATATTCTCTCGTTGGTCTGCAATGGAAGTGAGGTAGTCTGGGGACTAAAGACAAATTAATCATAACTCTTTTGAGAGAAGAATGATATTATAATAGGTTTTCCCTGTGATTTGTGAGATGTTTTCCATAAGAAAACAAATGGCTAGCTTGGGCTAGTGATGACCCGACAGTAGATCTATTATCACCGCCAGACTTTTGGGAGTCTATGGTGTGCATCAGGAGCTGCCGTTTGGAATGTGAGCTTAAGTATGCCTGAATGTTATGAAAACATGTATTCTTGCTTGATTTGGTATTTGTTTGGTTAACAGATGTGGTAGGTTAGACGGATCTGTCTGAACCATATCTGTTGTAAAGAAGCAATTTGCATGTTTTAAGACAATTATTGAGTCCCTTCGCGTTGCAAGAAAAGAAGGTTTTCTGGAGTTTCTGAGTGTACTTTTGTGATGAAAACAGGTCTTTTAGACCAGTGTTATATTGTAAAAATAAAGCACTATCGGTGGCCTATGTTGATTGAGCCGGTAAACCTGAAATGGGTGGTCTTAGGGCATTTATGCAGGTTATTACCTAAGATCAACTGGTCTGTGATAATGTTGTTGCAATCTTGTTGCACGGACATCATAGAAAGTCATGGAAATCTCCTTAACGGCCTTTAGAATCTGAATGTGTAAGTTTGCAAAGTTGTAAACATAAAATTTGTATTCAATGGTTCTTTAGAAAGTCGTGATTCCCAAAGGGTATTTGGTCATTTTTCTGAAAAATTATTTTTACCTAACTTTTTTTATAGCAATAACCTTTGAAAAATAGGATTTTTAAAAAGGTTTGAGTCTTCGTTAGAAATTCTTAAAAATTCTATTTGCTTCGGGAAAAGGAAAGAACAAGTGTGGGTTGTTTGATAACACCTAGTAATGTTAGACATTTTATGCATTATTTGACCCAGGGAAGTTGGATGAATACAGGTTCAAGGAGTCGACGGTGGCGGCTGAAAGTCAGCGAAGTCAGAAGGCGTACTGTGAAAACCCGGAAATATATATCAAGTAAGTAGAATTATAACTTATGTAATACTTAGTTGCTATATTTTAATCTTTATAGTAGAAAGTTGTAAATAAGGGTATTTTGGTCTTTTGACCCTATGAATGATCTTTTGTGTAATAATATTGTGTGTTTGTGGCAAGATTATGAAATAAAAACCTTAAAGGAGATGTTAGGAGTTTTGGACCAAAAGTGAACAAAATGGGATTAGAAGGACCAAATTGTCATTTATGTAAAGTATAAAGGTATAAATAGAGAGAAACTTCTATTTATCTCTATTTGAGTCGTAAATTACCTTCAGCAGAAGAAAGAGAGATCGAGACCTTGACGATTCTGAAGGAGTGAAGCAAGAATTGAAGAATCAAGTGTGATTTTGTGATCTCCAAGCCATTTAAGGTGCAGATCAAGCAATAGAGAAACAAGGGAAGGAAAAAGAGGTGTTGAACACTTAGACATTCCTTGCAAGATCTAAGGTGAGTATGTGTTTATTTAATACGGTACATAGCAAATGATTTTTATTTATTCATTGTGAAGTATCATATTGAATTCAATGCTATAGAGTTAAAGATAAATTTATATTAGAATGATGATATTTTCATACATTTGTATGATAGTCAAGGTTGATATTTTTATATGTTAATAGTAGAATGAGTATAAGTTATAGAGTTAAAGTACTATAAAGAGTTGTTCGGACTATGATCTTACCCGCTTGAAAGGGAGGTCATAAGACACTACTGGGATGGTACCTCCCTTCGCAAAGTGGTGATCTTAGCACGCCTTTATGGTTGAGATTTGTTCTTTTCCATGAAGGGAGAATTACTGGCACGCCCTTGTGGTTAGATTAGTTCTTTGCCACGAAGGGAGATGAGTCTAGCACGCCCTTACAGATGGATTAGTTCCATTCTGTAAAGGGAGATTAATTGTGAGAATTTTCTCAGATAGAAATAAAAAGTAGAAAGTCTTGTTCTTAAATTAAAAAGGATAAGAAGAATTCAGTTGTCAGTTTAATTGTTACACTTATTACTTGCTCCCACATTACTCACAAGACTTTATGTCCTACATATGTTTGTTTTTGTGAAAATGCTATGTACCCAAGTGATAAATTATAGAAGATTTCGGGAGGACTAGAAGGCATAGTAGTGGGACCTATATTTTGTTGGTATGTTTAAACTTTGGTAATGTATCATAATTGTATTACCCCAAACAGTGTTTTGAATTATGTAATGGTTTTTATTAAACCTCATTTTTGGTAACATAAACTTTGTAATTATGGATACATACTTTTGTTTTGAGAATTGTGGTGTTATAATTTTGGTATCAGATCCATAGTTTAAGTGAATTAGGGTGGATTACCATCCAAGGCTTAAACTAAGAAGATAGAAACAAGTACATCATAGTAATTAAGATGTATACCTAGACCTATTGAGTTATACCTATGAGACAAAATCTATAGGTTGCATGAGTAGGAGAGAAGTGTAATTATATAAGAAGATAGCATGCTACTGCTTACAATTATTATATAGAAACTATGTATCTTAAACATGAATTTTATCCATTTACTATAGTAAATGGAAGGTGGTGGACAAGAACCAAACAAGTTATGGAAGTTAGCAAGTGTGTGGAAGGTGACAATGTGTACTATGCTTCTCGATTGCTAAAAGATGACGCCCTAGTGTGGTGGAATACGTTGTATGAAGGCCTTGGAAAAGATGTAGTATATAAGTGGTCGTGGACTAAATTTGTTTCTCGATTAATGAATAAATTTTGTCCCATAAGAGATATAGAGAAGTTAGAGGAAGATTTTCTTACTCTCAAGAAGGGTAGCTTGTCAGTAGACGAGTATAGTAAAAAGTTTTGTGATATGCTACAATTTGTAGGAGAGTCTTACTTCTCTGCTCAATCCCGAGTCAACCGATATGCTCGAGGTCTACCTTGGGAATATGAACTTGAAGTGAAGAGGGCTGAAACCTTAGATGATGCAATTATTGCAGCCAGAAACGTAGAAGATGTAGGGAAGCGTCGAAATCAAGACCGACCAAATTTTGGTGATAAAAGAAAGTCTGAAAGTGGCAGTGGAAAATTTAAGAACAAAGGGAAGTTTCTGCCAACCCAGTCTAAGTAGGGGAGTAGAAAGAAGTGTGAAAAGTGCAGCAAGGAACATGAAGGCGATTGTCAATCTGGAGCGGGGGCATGTTACAATTGTGGCCGGTTTGGTCATAAGAAGAAAGATTGTAAAGTGAAAGACATTAGTGAGGTAGAGTTATATTCATGCCACGAGAAGGGGCATTTCCGTTCCAATTGCCCAAAGAAAGGTGGCGATACCCTGATGTCGACGGCCCAAAAGAATCCGGAATCGCAAAAGGTAAAGTCTCGGGCTTTTCAGATTACCCGAGAGGAGGCGAAAGAGACGCATGTTGTTGTCTCAGGTATTCTTTTTGTTAATTCACTTCCTACATACGTGTTATTCGATTCCGGAGCTACACACTCATTTGTGTCACACGAGTTTGGAGTTAAATTAAAAATGCCATTAGAACTATTAGATGTAGTTTATGAAGTGGAAGTAGCAGATGGAAAGTATATAGAAGTTCAGCATATGTATAAAAATTGTGAACTTAGCATTGATAATAAGAAGTTTCGAGTTAACCTTCTTCCGATTTGGCTTAATTCCTTCGATAAAGTAATCGGTATGGATTGGCTTGGTACTAATGATGCAAAAATAGCATGCGGCCAGAAGAGGGTGTCTGTCAAGACACCTGAGGGCAAAGTTTACATATATGGAGAAAGAAGAAATTGTGTCTCGAACCTTATTAGTGTGATTAAAGCTCGAAAATGCCTTTCAAAAGGTTGCTCTTCCTTTTTGGCCTATGTAATGACTTCAGAAAAAGAGAAGAAGACTTATAGAGATATCGAAGTAGTACAAGAATTTCCAAAAGTTTTTCCAGATGAATTGCCTGGCTTACCACCAAAAAGACAAGTGGAGTTCCGTATAGACCTTGTTCCGGGGGCTTCTCCTATAGCGCGTGCTCCGTATCGATTAGCTCCGATTGAAATGTGTGAGTTAATGACACAATTGCTAGAATTACTCGATAAAGGTTTCATTAGACCTAGTTTTTCTCCATGGGGTGCTCCAGTTTTATTTGTAAAAAAAGGACGGTTCAATGCGTATGTGCATTGATTACCGTGGGCTTAACAAAATTACTATTAAGAACCGTTACCCATTGCCACGAATAGACGATCTTTTTGATCAGTTGCAAGGTGCAGATTATTTTTCAAAAATCGACTTGAGGTCTGGTTATCATCAAGTTAGAGTAAAAGGAGATGATATTGAAAAGACTGCATTTAGAACCTGTTATGGTCATTATGAATTTCTCGTAATGCCATTTGGTCTTACCAATGCACCAGCTATTTTTATAGACCTGATGAATCGGTTCTATAAACCGTTTTTAGATAAATTTGTAATAGTATTCATAGATGATATTCTCATCTATTCAAAGAATAAAGAAGATCACAAATGTCATTTGTGGGCGATTCTTGAAGTGTTAAGAAAGAGCAATTATACGCCAAATTTTACAAGTGTGAGTTTTGGATGCGAGAGGTGCAGTTCCTTGGTCATGTGGTTTCAATCCAAGGAATAAAAGTAGACCCTTTGAAGATTGAAGCGGTAATGAAATGAGAACCTCCCATGACACCAACCGAAGTTAGAAGATTTCTTGGCCTTGCTGGGTACTACCGAAGATTTATTCAAGATTTCTCTCGAATAGCAATACCCCTTACTCGATTAACGTGAAAAGAAGTGAAGTTTTGTTGGAAGGAAGACCAAGAGAAGGCATTTGCTACACTAAAAAAGAAGCTATGTGATGCTCCTGTTCTCACTCTACCAAAAGGAACATAAGACTTTATAGTTTACAGCGATGCTTCCAACCGAGGGCTTGGTTATGTATTGATGCAACGAGGAAAAGAGATAGCCTATGCTTCTCGACAGTTGAAGGACCGAGAGTCACGATATACCACTCACGATCTAGAGCTTGTAGCAATTTTTTTCGCACAAAAGATTTGGAGGAATTATTTATATGGAACAAAGTGTAAGCTTTATACAGATCATAAAAGCCTTCAGTATGTGTTTTCACAAAAGGAACTAAACATGAGGCAAAGCAGATGGCTAGAACTCATTAGTGATTATGATTGTGAAATCATATATCATCCCGAAAAGGCAAATGTTGTAGCAGATGCACTAAGTAGAAAAGCTCTAGAGAAAAGGATTAAAGCAAGATTGATGCCAGTTGAATTGGTGTCCAACATTATAGAAAGAATCAATGATTTCCAACAAAAGATGATAGCTAGTGATGATCCAAAGAGTGAGAAGTTAGGAAAGAATGTAATGTTTGAAGAAAACACTCAAGGTTTAAAGACTTACAAGAACCGGATATGGGTACCAAAGGCGGGTGGAATAAGAATATTAATTCTAGAAGATTCTCATAAGTCTAAATATTCGATTCATCCGGGAAGTACAAAAACTTATCAAGATTTGAAAAGACAGTATTGGTGGCCATGAATGAAGAGAAGAGTGGCCAAATACATTTCTAAGTGTACAACATGAGCACAAGTGAAGGCAGAACATCAAGTTCCATATGAAAGTGCTCAATCATTACAAATCCCGACAGGGAAGTGGGAAGATATAACTATGGATTTCATAGTTGGATTGCCAAGAACGAGAAGAGGGCATGACTGTATTTGGGTCATTGTCGATAGATTGACAAAGAATGCGTTGTTCCTAGCAATAAAGGAAACCACTCAACTTGAAAAGTTAGCTCAAATTTATATAGATGAAGTGTTGAGACTTCATGGTGCACCTTTATCAATAGTGTCTGATAGAGATCCAAGATTTACATCTAAATTTTGGGATGCTCTACAAGAGAAATTGGGGAAAAAATTCATATGAGCATGACATACCACCCTCAGACAGATGGTCAAAGTGAAAGGACTATTCGGACAGTGGAAGATATGTTGAGATCGTGTGTTATAGACTTTGGGGGAAACTGGGATGAGCATCTACCCCTTGTAGAATTTGCATACAACAACAGTTACCACTCCAGCATAGGAATGCCACCTTTTGAAGCATTATATGGTAGAAAGTACATAACACCTCTGTGTTGGCTTGAAGCGGGTGAAACGAAACTCACGGGACCATAAATTGTAAGTATAACCAATGAGAATATTGGTGTGATCCAAACAAACATGAGAGCAGCGCAAGACCGGCAAAGAAGTTATGCAAATATAAAGAAAAGACCATATGATTTGCAAGAAGGTGATCTAGTAATGATAAAGGTATCACCTTGGAAATGGGTGATAAGATTTGGAAAAAGGGGAAAATTAAATCCAAGGTATATTGGACCTTTTAAAATCTTGAAGAAAGTTGGATTACAAGCATTCAAGTTAGAGTTACCACAGCAACTTGGTGGAATACATGATACATTTCATGTATGTTATTTGAAGAAATATTTTGGAAAAGAAGAGGTGATCATACCTTTGAAAGATGTAAGAGTAGAAAACCCTAACAGATTGGTGGAAGAACCCGAAGCTATGTTAGAAGTAAAAACCAAAAAGTTGAGAAATAAGGAAATTGACCTTGTATTGGTCAAATGGAAACATTCTCTTGGATCAGATCTAACTTGGGAGACTTTAGATAAAATGAAGAAA
Organism: Cichorium intybus; assembly: GCA_023525715.1. NCBI lineage: Eukaryota > Viridiplantae > Streptophyta > Magnoliopsida > Asterales > Asteraceae > Cichorium > Cichorium intybus. The sequence continues at coordinate 151,100,735 of CM042011.1, forward strand.
AGATATCCAAATTTGATGATTCTGAAGGAGTGAAGCAAGAATTGAAGAATCAAGTGTGATTTTGTGATCTCCAAGCCATTTAAGGTGCAGATCAAGCAATAGAGAAACAAGGGAAGGGAAAAAAGGTGTTGAACACTTAGACATTCCTTGCAAGATCTAAGGTGAGTATGTGTTTATTTAATATGGTACATAGCAAATGATTTTTCTTTATTCATTGTGAAGTATCATATGAAATTCAATGCTATAGAGTTAAAGATACATTTATCTTAGAATGATGATATTTTCATACATTTGTATGATGGTCAGGTTGATGTTTTTATATGTTAATAGTAGAATGAGTATGTGTTGATATTTATCTTTATGTTTATGACTTATGGCATTAGGAAGGCCTGCTTGTGTTTGTGGGCTTATGCATTGGACTTATTTGTTTGCTAGACTATAAATAGTGTTTTTAGTCATTATTTGTAGTTAATGATTCTAGAGGGAGCATTGTCATAGTGATAGAGAGAGAAACACACATAGAGAAACACACATTGTAAAACCCCACAGTAAAACTTTGATCAATTGAATCATTCGACACATTGGATGTTGATTGATGTTCGTTATTATTCCGCATTTATTGTCAAATCGTGTTTCAACATTGGTATCAGAGCCTAACCTTGAAGATTTAACAGATTATTTCAAGGATCGGTTCTTGATTTGACAACCCACCACATCATCAATCAGAATTCAAAATTTCAGATCTGGATCTTCAGTTTTTGTGAGTTTTTCTGATATGGAATCAATATTATGATCTGTTCTTAATCTTTGATCTGTTTATGTTCATCAATATTGATTTAGATCTCGTTTTTATCATTGAAAATTCATTCAGATATGATTCTCTCACTAGAAATTGTTCCAGATCTACTTTCTCTCTCTAAATACCCACTTCAAATCTACTTTCTCTCTCTAGTTTTATTCCAGAACTGGTGATTATTTGTTGTTTAGAGCGAAAATGGAAGAAATAAATTCGAAAATATGGACTGTTTGTGTTGATAATCTCAAATACAAAGTATCATTTGAACAATTTTTGGGTCTTGTGTTGAGAAATCAGAAAATCACAAATGACACACTCATTTCTGATGGTTTGATGGATACATATGGAAGATTAGTTTTTAATCCTTTGAAACATGAATCAAACAAGCATTTGTTCACTGAAATGTTAAAAGTTTTAAGATAAATCGATAGTAAACATGGGTTAGAAAATCGAAAATCAGTAGAAAAGTATGTTTCTCTTGTTGAGGATGCACATGGCCTTCTTGTTCCTCAAGACTTTGAAGATAATGTTCTTCATCTTCATGTTTCTGGAAATTCTGAAGAACACTTCGGATCTGTACTTATTCCTCAACCTGAAAAGAAAGATGCAAAGGTTAAGGGAGAGTTAGATTTGAAAGAAAAAGGTTTGGTGAAAGTATTATTTGTTGCAAAATCTTCAAAAGAGACGAAATCCGAAGTGGATCTTTCTTCAGTTTCAAGTGACATGTCTGAAGGTATGAAACCTTATAGATAACTCACACTAGTTGAAAATCGAAATTATCAACTCCGAAGCCCTCATGATCCAAAGGCTTCGGATCCGAAGGCTTCAGTCCCAACTCAAAAAGATGAACAAAGTTCTTGTTTTAGATCTTGTGTTCATAAGTTTAAAAAGAAGAAAAAGAAGAAGAAAAGGTCAAAACCAAAGTTAATGTGGGTTCCCAAAAAGACATGTTCAGATGTTCTTGTTCCAAAATCAGATGAGAAATTTATTGGAAATTCTTTTGTGGTTAAAAGAAAATTTTCAGAAAGTTATGATCAAAGAAGGGATCTTTTAAGAAATTCAGGATGGCATAATGTGTTGTTTGAAGATTTTCTTGTTCCAACAAAAAGAACTCGAAGATCAGAAGCTTGTTCATCATCACTTTTGAAGGGGTCTGTTGAGAAATTTGCTTCAAACTGTTCAAAAATGATTTGGGTTCCCAAAAATTCAATAAAAAAATCATATAGTTTGTTGAAAACTCCGAATTCTTAACTCTTCGAAACCGAAGAGATGGAGATGACGACTCCGAATTCTCGACTCTTCGGAACCGATGAGTCTGAGAAGACAACTCCGAATTTTTAAAACTCTTCAGAACTTAATGATGATGACGCAGCCTTGACACTCTTCGGAGTTTTGATCTATTCGGAGTAGAAAAGAGTCTGTTATAGCTTCACTTTCTTTTGAACCTAAAAAGAAAAATGTTAACTTGAAAAATGGGAAGAAGCTTTTAAGTTTGTAAACATGGAGGTGACCAAAGGTTCTAGCATCTGTAAATGTACACATCACGTACCTCTTGGCAAAAGACGAAAATGTAGAAGGACTTCTCTTTTGAAAGTTTATTGAATGAAAAAGAAATGGAGATCTTGGACTCGAGCAACACATCTCTCTCTCCTGTCAATCTTTATTACACGGTGCTATGTATATTTCAAATGGGAACAAGGAAAATGGTAAAAAGCAAATATGATGGAATGGCCGATCCTGTAAATTTGACAGCTACTTCATTGGGAACTATGTCACTTTTTCTCTTTCCAATACACAAACGAAAAGGTAATATCAAAAGCATGGTGTACCATTCCTCTCTCAATGCTACACACACATGAAATGTAACACCCCAGCTGTTACATGGTGTTGTCTCACTCAAAGGAACACCGTCTTTTATGAGCTGGCTCCCACACGTTCAAAGAATTTGTCCTCCTTCTCTCTCTCATCACGCATGTATGTGAACACGTAAAAGGTACAATACACTGCTCAAATTTTCTTTTGGCTGCAACCGGTCACTGTACATGCAAAGGTCAAAAGGAACCTGCTACTCATTAATTGCCATCCATGAGCTGTCACACCTTCTTTTTCACACGCGCCTCCATTCTTTGCTCTTAACCGGTCTCATGCTCATGGAAAGAATGGAACATTAATTGCTCTATGTACTTGACTCTCTTTTCTGGCATTTGTATAACACGTGATTGCAACATTTGTTTTCTCTTTGTTGTCCGAACAGGTACAAGCATGCTCACTTCTCAACATGTGACACGTCAAATGGAGACAAGTTAACTCAATTCTCAATGGTTTCGAATTTGGGCCAACTTTATGTTGATTTGGGCAAAGGTTTATTGAATTGTGGCTACGGTTGTTAAATTATATTGGACAAAGGAAATGGAGTTGGGCCACTTGCATCCGAAATGGGCTCAACGTGCTTGGACGAAATGATTCTAAATTTGGCCTGCCATTTATTCTATTCAATTGGACTTCTCAAATGGATGTTGTGGGCCTTCGAAAAACGATGATGGACTCGAAAATGGGTGGACTTAATCTGAAATGGGCTAATGGTTTAAAAATTAAATTTTACAAGATTAAATTTGAAGATTATCAAGCATTTTTCAAGTGGGAGATTTGGATTGATTTTTTGGATCGAGCGCGTTCTCATGACCGTATAATTTTATGATCTCGTTAGTCATAAAAAGGGGGAGATTGGTAATTATTAGATATTTGTTGGTCATTCGAGAAGATTGCCGAAGATTATTATTTACGCGTTTCTTGATCCGTTTCATATGCCACGTCATCCATTCCGATCTTTGAGAGGGAGATTGTTGGGTGCAAAGTTCTTTATGTTTATGACTTATGGCATTAGGAAGGCCTGCTTGTGTTTGTGGGCTTATGCATTGGGCTTATTTGTTTGCTAGACTATAAATAGTGTTTTAGTCATTATTTGTAGTTAATGATTCTAGCGGGAGCATTGTCATAGTGATAGAGAGAGAAACACACATAGAGAAACACACATTGTAAAAACCCACAGTAAAACTTTTATCAATTGAATCATTCGACACATTGGATCTTGATTGATGTTCGTTATTATTCCGCATTTATTGTCAAATCGTGTTTCAACAGTATGAGTTATAAAGTTAAAGTATTATAAAGAGTTGTCCGGACTAGGATCCTACCCGCTTGAAGGGGAGGTCATAAGACACTACTGGGATGGTACCTCCCTCCGCGAAGTGGTGATCTTAGCATGCCCTTATGGTTGAGATTTGTTCTTTTCCATGAAGGGAGAATTACTGGCACGCCCTTGTGGTTAGATTAGTTCTTTGCCACGAAGGGAGATGAGTCTAGCACGCCCTTACAGATGGATTAGTTCCATTCTGTGAAGGGAGATTAATTGTGAGAATTTTCTCAGATTGAAATAAATAGTAGATAGTCTTGTTCTTAAATTAAAAAGGATAAGAAGAATTCAGTTGTCAGTTTAATTGTTACACTTATTACTGGCTCCCACATTATTCACAGGACTTTATGTCTTACATATGTTTGTTTTTGTGAAAATGGCATGTACCCAGGTGATAAAGTATAGAAGATTTCGGGAGGACTAGAAGGCATAGTAGTGGGACTAATATTTTGTTGGTATGTTTAAACTTTGGTAATGTATCATAGTTGTATTACCCCAAACAGTGTTTTGAATTATGTAATGGTTTTTTGTTAAACCTCATTTTTGGTAACATAAACTTTGTAATAATGGATACAAACTTTTGTTTTGAGAATTGGGGTGTTACACGTACGACCCACCGTAGCCATTGAAGGAACGTCCACTAAAAGACCGGTAACAAAGAAGTGCTTTTGGGAGGCAACCCGATTTTCGATAATTATTAATTTTGTTTTTGTTTTTATTTTTATTTTTATTTTTATTCCTATTTCATGGAAATATTACTATGGTAAATTTTTATCAAGCAGAACATGGTATGACCCATGTGTGGGGTGGTGCATAAATATTTTTAATAAATTAGAAATTTTAAAAATGGAAAAACTAAAGATAGTGTTGCTATCTTTACGGACAGCGACCCTGTTTGTGGGTGAAACGCGACTCAACTTTAAACCTAAAGGATCGTCGCTATTTTTCAACCTCTCTTCTCCCCCTCGTGACTACCGACGACGAGCACCCCACACATGCCCATTTTCGAAATTTTTGTGCACAAGCTTCGTGTAAACCCACAATCTTGTAGCCACGGTATGTATGCATCTCGTATTTCTCATTATAACCTAGTTCAAAATCAGAGGTTTAGGGCTCGATTTTAGGGTTCGGTAAACTGAATGTTTGACCCATATTTGAGAAATTTCTAGTCGTTATTTCATGAAATTGAGCCATAGGGTTTCTTAATCGGTAGTCTAGGAGTGTTTTTGTGCCTTCAATTTGGGGATTAACAGGTCAAAATCGAATTTTGGGAATTAGGGCTCGAGTTCTCGTATTGCGACGCTATCATGTCGGGGACCAAAATCACAATTTTTCTCACATATTTACTACGTTGGTATCCGTGGTTAATTTTGAAGATGGTATGACGTACACGACCAATCATTCCACTCACCGACTTGCCAAATCTCGAGTTCCTCCGGTTCCCTAAGGAGCTGCCTAGGTCCCGAGGACATCAGGACCGATAGTCACGCTAGCTAGCCGGGACATAGAGATTGCATCGTCATTAGACCGGGAGTTCGCTGCTGCTACTGGCATCACACCACGACTGGAGCGTTATCTGTCCAGACCAGTACCGACGGGGAGAGCAGTTTCACCTGCCGCGGATGAGATCGTCTCATTCCAGCTGCCGAGAGATGTTATCGGGAGCTTATATTGGAGTCTTACTCCACATGCAGCTGGGGACCATCTGTTAAAGACATGTCCCGGCAAAGGATCCATTTCTGGCTAGGAGCAGTACACTATGACTGCTCTGTGGATGAGTTTACACGACTAGTGGGCATTTATACCCTTGAGGAGACTGGAGATCCACATTTTTGCCATTTCTCGCTACATGCAGCAGGAGAGCAGGAGGCAGTGGCATGGGCCTAGATCGGTGACACTTCTTTTACTTCGACCGCACGCTCGAGCACCATTCGATCACTGATTCATCGATTGCTTCATCGGATCGTTGCGTGCACCATTGCTCACCGCAAGGGCAGTGACAAGGTGCCTGCAAAGGACTTGGTTTACATGTTGGCCCTCCTGACACCTGGCAGGTTCCTTCACCTCCCTTATCTTCTAGGTCGAGATCGGCGAGCCTATTAACTGGCGGGCACTACATTTCATGGATAGCCAATTCTTATGGCCGTTTGATGGACGAGGTGATAGGAAGATTGACACCGTATCAGTCGAGGCCTATGGCAACAGCCTTTCTAGTGGCGATGGATGTGGTTAGGCCTTTTGGTGATGGACGTTACATCGTAGCAGCAGATCGAGCAGCCGACGCGACCTGTGAGCAAAAAGCTCAGGAGATCGATGAGGAGTAAGAGATAGACGCACCAGCGGTTGAGCTGGAGATTCCCGTCTCGAGACACCAAATACGGATGATGGAGCTCACACAGGCTAGCGGAGATTTTTTTAGTTTTAGTTTTTGAATGTCTGTAATTTAAGTTTGATGTTTGTATCTAAACTTAACATCTAGTGGAGATGTTATTTTGACTAGCAAACTAGCCAGCCAAACTATGAATGAGTAAACCAACCGAGGGAGTTTGCATAACGCAAGTGTGGGATCAAAGTACCCCTACACTTGTGTTATGTCGGCGTGTTGAGTGCTACGCCTAACTCCTGAAATTGCATCAAGAAGGGTATGAATGACAACCCGAGCTTACAATTCTTTCTGATATTCAAGCTTTTCATCGTCCTGGGGTAAATCTATTTCTCCCTTTATTTTACATTTTCTTTTATACAACGGGGACGTTGTATGGTTTTAAGTCTATGTGGGACGGTCGAAAAACATAATAGAGTAGTGTTATAAATTTTTTCAAAAGTTCAAATTTTTACAAAATTTTATCATTTTTCAAAATTTTTAAGAAGTTGTAACTCTAAAACGAATGAGTTTGAGTTTTTTTAACAATATGGTATTTTTCAATGAATACTGTTTAGTTGTGAGATGCTAGTTTAGTTAAAAAAAAGTTGAGTGGTCTGGAAAGCTAGAAAATAGTGGATTAGAAATATCTTAAGATTGGGATTCAAGAAGGGAATTTCAATCGGTGGCCTACGTTGTTCGAGCCGGTAAACCTGAAACGGGTGGCCTTAGGGCATTTATGCACCTCATTACCTAAGATCAACTAGTCCGGGATAATGTTGTTGAAAGCTCGCTTCACGAACAACATACAAGTCATGGAAATCTCTTTAATGACCTTTAGAATCTGATGAGTAAGTTTGCACAGTTGTAAATAGAAATTTTGTAATCAAGCGTTCTTTAGAAAGTCATGATCCCAAAGGGTATTTTGATCATTTTTCTGAAAATTGTTTTTTCCTAATTTTTTAGATAGCAATAAACTTTGAAACTAATGATTTTCAAAAAGGTTTGAGTCGTTGTTAGAAATTCTTAAAAACTCTATTTGCTTGGGGACAAGCAAAGAACAAGTGTTGGGTGTTTGATAAAGCCTAGTAATGTTAGACATTTTACGCGTTATTGAGCCGAGTTTTAGTTAGTTTATCTTTATTAATTAACTAATATCGCTCACTTTTAGTTTCAAGTGCTTAGGATGTGTTTTTAGTGAAAATGCAGTGTTTAAAATGAAATTTGGAAAAAGTTAAAGAGCAAAAGAGAGAAAGAAGGCGAATCAGGCCCAAATAGCGACGCTAACATGAGATAAAGACGTAATCTTCAATTTGAATATCAAAAGCACTGAAATCGAGGAGGATGATGGAATAAAGACGCTATCCACCTTGGATAGCTACGCTATCTGGAAATTTTCACCGTATAAATAGCGGCCTCTAGTCCGACTTTTGAAGCATCCGAAGGTGTCGAAAGGGGATCCGATAGGCTTATTTTCGTTCTTTTTCAGTTCCAATTGGTTAGTTTGGTTAGATTTGGTATTTTATTAGTTTGTATCAACTCGGTATCGAGGTATTCCGAATTCAAGAATTTACTTGATTACTTGATGTTTGATTTAGGCTCAGGAGAATCATTCGACTCCTTTTGTTCTTTTGATTTATTTAGGTTGTTAGTAATGAACGATTGTTTGGATTGATTTCGCTTTTAATATAGATTTTTTTTAGATCTACAATCAGATCTGAGTTTGGTTTGGTTTTATTAAGTTTCAGTTTGTTCCCACGTGTTAGAAGTTTGCCGACTATAGAGTGACACTATAGTTAGTTTATTTATCGACATAACATTGTTGGATTAAGGTGTCTAAGCCATAACTATAATTGATACATATGTTTGAATTGATGGCAGCACAGTCCTTTTGTGTTGCCCTCATAACCTGGCAGAGGACAAGATTGCATATAGTGAGAAAGATTGATATATTATGGAGATAATATATTAATTAGAAAAGAGGAATAAATGATTTATTAATATATTATTAGAATGATATATTAATTAGAAATCATAATATTTAATTAATGATTAATCAAAAATTAATTTAGAATTAATTTAGGGATTAATTGGATTAATTAAAGGTATAGGGGCTGAATTGTAATTGTTCAATAGTTGAGCAATGGACAATTAGGGCTTGGGGATGGTGGACGAATTTGAGGCTTTCTTAAGCCTTAAGAATTTGTAAATTACCTTATATGGTATAAGGGATTATTTATGGTATGATAAGTAGATTCATTTATATGATAAAAGCCTTATCATATCAGGAATCCAAATAAGGCAGTTATATGCCTTATCACTTATCACCTGAAAACTATAAATAGAGGCCTCCTCCCACCCCTTAAATCCACGAAATTCTAAGGGTTTCTACCTTTCTTCTCTCTTGTTTTCTTGGTTGCTTGGTTCTGGGTGTGAGCTATTAGAGGCACGACACTTGTGGTGCTTGCTTCCAAGAGATCTAAGGATCAAAGGTTAGTTTTTCTTCTTTATTTCTCTTAGTAATTTTTGTTTGGCCTTTAGGATTATTATTACATGTTCAATGATAGAAAACATAGATCCAATCTAGGTTGCATGTGAACTTAGGGTTTTAGTTCATAGATTTGCAAAAAACCTTTCAAAAATACCAACCACGAACTCTTTGATTCGATCTTTGCTTACCGCTACTAGTGGACGGAAGTTTTTATTTTTTGACTTTTGATCGCATCAACGACTGAAATGTGTGAAATATCTATGCATATCATTATCTATGAATTCCCTTCAACTCGCAAGTGTGTAAGATACATGTTATTCTTATGGATGACATGTTTGTTTAACTTAGATTGCCATCAACTAACCACAATTTTATCATAAATGCAAACCATAAAAATTAGGGTTCTTTGATTCCTCTCATGTTTTCCAACTTTTAATGCATATAAATTGAAGCAAGAGGTGTGTTACCTTTTTATCTTTCCATGATTACATCCTAAGTTCTTAACACACACTGAAAACACTAAGAACATAGAGAGACACAAGTGTCTAGAGAAAACTTTTGAGATGTTTATGAGTTCAAATGGCTAATTTTCTCACTTTAATCCTTCTAAACTGATATTTTTGAGTCAATAAAGTCAACTATTCCCTCTAGACATGTGGTTAATTGACTAACGTAGCAGCTGTCCAGTGTGCAATTGACATGTCGTGTGTTCACATGTGGTACATGTCGTGTGTTCACCTACGGTACACGTCGTGTTCTCACCACCTAACGACATGTGTTTTCATTTTTATGCATCGTGTCTTTATCGGCGTCTGGACAAGTTCAGGGCACCTACAACGCGTCTTGTCTTTCCCAAATCACCTCACATTCAACAATCTTTTGTGAACTGTTATTTTCCGTTAACACATCTAGTGATCACCATTCCACAATAATAGCATTGTACTTTAACATCTACGTCAAAATACGTAGAATATTTCGACATACCTGATTTGGCTTTGAATGCGTCGCATCTTTACTACATAACGCATCATGTAATTAGCAACGTTTTTTTAACATATATGCCAAACTACTCAAGTTCTCATTGCTCCCAATTACACGTTGCGTAATTCTTTATTAATGTGTCGCGTTCCTTATATCTGTTTTGCAAGATTTCCTAATTTTTTCGATTTTCCCTCCTATCATATTCGTATATACATTTAGCTCAACTACAATGATTATATGCACACATATAGTATCATAACTCACAAATTATAGCATTATAACAACACTATATTCAAACAAATATCTTATGGTTAATTTACTCTTTAAAATTGATACTAGAATTTAAAAATTACATAATTTAAGTTCACAAAAATCATAGGGATTTTAGTTGTTACATTAAACTATGTTGAATCTTCGATTGAATGTCAGTGATTTGTGATTGATTTTCAATTGAATTTCTCTATCTGATTGAATGTTACTGAATTTCTGAATTTTTGTGTGATTATCTAATACGTGAGCTCAATAGAGTCTACTACTTGTATGCAATAGAATGATGAAGTTCATTTAACTACTTCAAAATTTGACTTGTGTGATGATTTATTAAAGGTTGTTCAAGATATTTATTATGCTAAAGGATATGTCATATATATTTGTGGTTCAATAATAGATAAGCATGTGATGTTGCAATGTGATAGGGGTGGTTTGTATTGAGGTATACGAGGTGATTCAAATAAACGAAAAAAACTAATTAATCTCGTTTGATCAATTGTCCTTTCAAGATGGTGGAGAAAATGTGACGTGATACACCCGATAGAGCTTGGTTATTTGATGTAAACGACTTGTCACATAACCATGAGCTATCTATGAAGATCTTCGAGCATCCATCGTTTTATCAGTCACCATAGGAGAGCATGAAAACTTTTAAATAAATGACCAATGTTGGAACTCCCTGGAGACAAATTCTTTCATCTTTGCGCTAGCACACCCCAAGTCTATCAGCAATCTCTATAAGTATATACAACGTGAAGGAAATTTTGAAGGGAATATTCATGGAATCGACCCATGATCAATACATTATTTGAGGATCTTGAAGAAGGTGGTTTTGCATATGATATTACACAAAATCAGGAGGGGCGTTTTGTTTATTCATTGCACACCCTTTATTGATTAAATCGGCCATATACTTCTCCAAAATCTTTTTGAAGTATTGCACCTACAAAGCCAATAAATATAACATGTCACTATCATTGATGTTTCATGTTTTAGTACATTCTTTCATTATGGGTTTGTTTTCTTGGAAAGAGAAGATGAAGAAAATTATTCTTGGGCATTACCCGCTTTCAAGAAGATTATTAGACAAAGTAATAATCCATACGTTATAATGTTAGATAGAGAATTGGCTTTAATGAATGGTATATAAATGTTTTTCCTATGACAACAAATCTTTTGTGTGTTTGGCATATTAATATAAGAATGTATTGGCAGTTTGCAACACGTATACTCGACAAAGGAAGCTCTCTTTGAGGAAAATTAGGTTGAATTTGGGTAAAGGTATAAAGAGAAGAAATATGCACTTGAGTATATAAAGAACATATGGTTGCCTTAAAAAAAGTTTGATAATGCTTGGACCGGCAAGTACTTGCGTTTTTAGCACTCAGTCTTCATCAAGAGCTGAAAGTGCTCATGCCTAACTTAAACAATATTTGCATGTTTTTACAAGAGATTTTATGTGAATTTATTGAGACTAAATGTGAAACTCTTAAGTAAAAAAAGTTCAAGTTCCTTACAATTGCAACTTACCATTTTTAGAAAGCTTTGTTATCATGTATCCCACTTTGCCTTGAAGGAGATATATACACAATATGATTTTGCAAAATATGGTAGTATTTACCTTTATCATTGCTTATTAATATTTATTATTTACTAGCATTTATTAATTATTTGGTAATTTTAGGTAATATGACTCCTTGTATTGGTCACTTTATGACAATTATGAGCCTTCCATGTACTTGCAATATAAAATATTGGCAATTAACTACTTTTTCACTGGATTTAATCTATCCACATCGGAGGAGTGACAAACTATCACTACATTTATAAAATTATTTGTAGGATGAAGTCACCAGTAGACTCTATGAGTTGCTTAATGAATTGTGCTCAATGTTCCAAAGATAACCCTTGAACAAAAATGAACAAGCACTTTTAGTAAACCTGTGAACTAATCTGTTACCATTTTTGAGTCTGTGATTCAACAACTAAAAAGATGTCCTCCAAAAAAATGAGATCTTTCAAGTTTTGAGTTGGTGAAATCATCACAAAGACGAAATAAAATGGATGGTGAAAACAACTTAACGTACATCCACTAGATACATTTGATTTGCACAATTCTCTTTAAGCCCGTCATAATTCTTTCCATTTTTAATTTGGATAGCTATCTAGTTTTCTATTTTGTATAGTTGTTTGATAATATTTGTTTGGTAAAAGTTTGGTCATATAACTAAGTGTTTTAACTAAAATATGTGTTGTTTTCTTACAATTTTTTAAGTTCATGTAACAAAAAATGTGAGACAGAAAAATACTTATACGAGGAAGGGTTAAAAATAGAAGCACATTCATTTAAATGTTGAAACATATCTTAGGAACCGTGGTGACTAGCTAAATGTGAAATAATAAACATCTCAAAGATAATCGGTAATAATATGAAGAACATGATAAATAATCTTGATTTCATTAGATATCAAAGAGTAAAATCATATATGAAGAACATGTGGCTAGGGAAAGTGATTCTCAGCCATAGAGAACACTTTGAAATCTAAAATAACTACGTTGTAGGTGCATACATACAATGACCATAGCCCTGATGGGAAAAACACAGCCACAAACGGTAAACAATAATTGCGGAATTAATCTTCGTTTGAGTAACTTTCCCGATTCGAATGAACCATTGAGGATGATAACAAATAATGTATTTTGAAGTGAAACCAAAACAGCCCCAATGCAATTTTGTAACCAATCTAATCAGCCCCAAAACAATAAGCAATCAACCAAAATATAACACCGGAATTTTAGCGTGGAAAACCCCTCAAAACGAGACTAAAAACCACGGGACTACTAGAGACGCTTCAAATCCACTACCATCAATATTTGAGCAATACAAAGTCTTCTTTAGATGAACTAGAGATATACAACAGTCATCATATACTTGGAAACAAATTACATCAAGTATATGGAATCAAACAACAAAGAGAAATGAAAGATTTCACCAAAAAATGCTGCTGTCTAGCAGCAAACAGATGCAGCGATTCCTGAGGCTTTGGAATAGATCTAGACAAGCCAATTGGATAGAATGTTGGTATGGATGTAAGGAAGCCTCTGTCCGAAAATCAAGACAAACGGACCGACGGATCTCCGGGAAATGATGAAACGCTGCAGGGGTATCCAGAAATACGGAGATGAAGAAACTTTCTTTTTGCTCTCTGTTTTCTCTCTGTGAACTCTCGATGGAATGAATCTGCACACTAATAATTCAAAAGAATGCTGAAAAGTCAATATATATATGTGGGCTAATGGGTTTGGGCTTTACTCATGGGCTAAAATAAATCCAACAAATCTCCCCCTTTTAGCCTATGAGAAATAGTTCGCCATTCCGGCGATCGAGCAACATATCTTCAACTTTTCCCTTGCTAAGTCTTTAGTCAACATATCGGAACCATTATCATCGGTATGAACTTTATTAAGTTCAAAAAAATTGTCTTCAAGATCATCTCTAATCCAATGATACCTCACATCGATATGCTTTGTTCTTTTGTGAAACATAGAATTCTTCGCAACGTGAATAGCACTTTGATTGTCGCAAAGAACCACGTAGCGCTTTTGCATGAACCCAAGCTCTTGCATAAATCTTTTCAACCACAATAGTTCTTTGCACGCTTCTGTTGCTGCCATATATTCAGCCTCGGTGGTAGACAAAGCAACACACTTTTGTAGCCTTGACTGCCATGGCACAGCTCCCCTGCAAAAGTCATCAAATATCCATAAGTGGATTTCATGTTGTCTTTGTTTCCTGCCATATCAGAATCAGTATACCCAACAAGCATTGGCTCCCCCTTTCCAAAAGTTATACACAATTTGGAAGTACCACGTAGATATCTGAAAATCCACTTCACTGCTTCCCAATGCTTTTTACCTGGGTTTGATAGAAACCGACTAACAACACCTACTGCATGTGCAATATCAGGCCTTGTACACACCATTGCATACATCAAGCTACCAACGGCTGAGGCATATGGAACTCTATCCATCTCATCAATCTCCTTCTTAGAAGAAGGGCAGTCTTTATCAGTCAATTTAAAGTTGTTAGTAAGAGGTGAACTAACCACTTTAGCTTTATCCATATTGAACCTAAGAAGCACCTTCTCAATGTATTGCTCCTGTGACATGTGTAACTTCTTTGAAGCTCTATCCCTAGTAATCTGAATGCTAAGAATCTGTTTTGATGGCCCCAAGTCTTTCATAGCAAAATACTTGCTCAATTCTTTCTTCAGGTGGACAATTCTCTCTGCATTCTTACCAATAATCAACATGTCATAAACATAAAGCAATAAAATGATGAAATCATCACCATTAAACCTCTGGTAGAAAACACAGTGATCTGAAGTAGTCTTTTTGTAGCCTTGCTTCCCCATGACTGACTCAAATTTCTTGTATCACTGTCTTGGTGCTTGCTTCAACCCATAAAGACTTTTCTGAAGTTTACAAACATAATCTTCTTTGCCCTTAACCTGAAAACCTTTAGGTTGATCCATATAGATTTCCTTGTCCAAATCACCATGAAGGAAAAGTTGTCTTGACATCCATCTGCTCAACCTCAAGATCAAGGCTAGCAGCTAAACCAAAAATCACCTGAATAGAACCCATCTTCACGACTGGAGAGAAAATCTTATCAAAATCAATGCCCTTTCTTTGACTGAATCCTTTGACCACCAACCTAGCCTTGTACCTAGGCCATGAGGTATGTTCTTCAACCTTCACTTTGTAGACCCATTTGTTCTTCAAATCTCTCTTGCCTTTAGGCAACTTTACCAACTCAAATGTATTGTTTTCATTCAAGGAATTCATCTCATCTTGCATAGCTTCAACCCACTCTCTTTTGTGCTCATCTTCCATGGCTTATGTATAACATTCTGGCTCTCCCCCGTCAGTGACTAAAACATACTCATCAGTAGAATAACGGGTGGAATGATGACGATCTCTCGCTGACTGCCTAAGTGGGACAAATGGTGGTATATCTGGTACCAGTAGATCTGGATGCAACTCATCATCTAACTCTGACTGCTCTGGGACTTCATTGTCATCAGTACCATGTTGTTCATCATTCTAAACATCATCTTCATTCTGTGGCTCAAGATGTTGAGGAGAAACTGGATCCAAATCAATAAGTTTATCAATAGATTAAGGAACTATCTTTATCTTCTCAATATCTTTTAATGTCTGATCTTCCATAAATACAACATCACGGTTTCTTACAAGTTTCTTCAGAACTGGATCATATAACCTGTATCCAAACTTATCTTGGCCATATCCAAGGAATATGCATGGCTTGGTCTTCACATCAAGCTTTGATCTTTCATCTTTGGGAATATGCACAAAAGCCTTGCATCCAAAGAACTGCAAATGATGATACGAAACGTCTTTGTTACTCCAAACCCTGTCAGGGACATCAAAAGACAAAAGAACAGAAGGAGTAAGATTAATAACATGTACCGCCATATTCAAAGCTTCACCCCAGAAAGAATTAGGTAATCCTGCATGTGAGAGCAAACATGTAACTCGCTCAGTCATTGTTCTGTTCATTCGTTCTGCTAAACCATTTAGCTGTGGTGTCTTTGGAGGAGTCTTTTGGTGCAGGATACCTTGATCTCTACAATAAGCATCAAAAGGACCAATGTATTCACCTCCATTATCTGTTCGAATACACTTAAGCTTCTTCCCAGTTTGCCTCTCAACTAAGGCATGAAACTTCTTGAACGCACCTAATACTTGATCTTTGGACTTTAAGATATAAACTCATACCTTCCTTGAATGATCATCGATGAATGTGACAAAATATAAGCAGCCCCCAAGTGATCTAGTCTTCATGGGACCACATACATCGGAATGTACCAGATCAAGTATATTCTCCTTCCTAGAAGGAGGATGACTCTTAAAGGAAACTATGTTTTGCTTACCCGCCAGACAGTGAGAACACTTCTTCAAATGAACATCATGCACCCATGTCAACACATTTTTCTTCAACAGTAGAGACATACCCTTTTCACTCATGTGACCAAGTCTCTTATGCCACAAATTAGTCATATCAGTATTTACCATTGCATTGACCCTATATTTAGAGATCTTTGGATGTGCCATGTATAATTTTGAAGTTCTTTTACCTCTTGCCACGATCAAAGAACCACGAGTGAGTTTCCAAATTCCATCACCAAAGTTACTGTGGTAACCATCATCATCAATTAAGCCCGTGGATATCAAATTAAGTCTAATATCTAGAACATGTTTTACATTGTGTAAAACCAACTCCATCCTAGTATCAAACTTCAAACAAACATCACCAACGCCAACAATCTTTGATAGCCCATTATTACCCATCTTAACAATCCCAAAGTCACCGGGAGTATAAGATGAATAAAAATCCGTTTGTGATGTCACATTACACGTAGCACCACTATCAATAACTCAACTCGAATCATCATGTGCAAGGTTAACCATATCATAATCACAACAAATAAAGAACTCTTCTGTAGCAGTATTAGCTTCAGCACCATCATTGCCACCTTCATCTTTCTTATGGTTGTAATTAGCCTTCTTATTTTCCTTTTTCAACTGTTTGCAAAATCGTATTGTGTGCCATTTTCTACCACAATGATAGCACTCAAAATCAGCAAACTTTCCTTTGGATTTACTACGATGCTTTCCTTTGTGACTCGGACCTCTACTTTGACTTCTCCCCCTGTTTTCTGTAACCAAGACATCTGAACTAAAAGAGGAAGCTTGTGACTTTCTTCTAGTCTCTTCATTTAAAATACTGCTTTTAGCCAATTCCATGGAGATAATACCATCCGGTGCAGAGTTGGACAATGATGTCCTAAAAGTCTCCCAATAATCCGGTAAAGTGCCAAGGAGCCATAAGCCATGTATCTCATCTTCAAACTTGATACCCATTCCTTCAAGCTGATTAATAATTCATTGAAAAGAACTCAAATGATCTGTAATACGATTTCTATCATGGTACTTCAAAGCTATCAACTGTTTAATCAAGAACAGTTTATTGTTCCCGGTCTTCCGAGCATATAACTGCTCAAGCTTGTTCCTCAAAGTACGAGCATGAGTCTCCCCGCTAATATGATTGAAAACATTATCATCAACTGCTTGTCGAATATACCCACAAACTTTCCTGTGCAAAATATTCCATTTTGCATCTGTTTTATCTTCAGGTTTATCCGTACTAAACACAGGCGCATAATAATCCTTCACATAAAGAAGGTCTTCCATCTTGCCTTTCCAAATATGATAATTAGAACCATTCAAATTAACCATACTACTTGTCTTATCTTCCAACGTTCAAACAAGTAACCAAATAACAAGAACCAATTGCTCTAATACCAACCTGATGGGAAAAACACAGCCACAAACGGTAAACAATAATTGCGGAATTAATCTTCACTTGAGTAACTTTCCCGACTCGAATGAACCTTTGAGGATGATAACAAATAATGTATTTTGAAGTGAAACCAAAACAGCCCCAATGCAATTTTGTAACCAATCTAATCAGCCCCAAAACAATAAGCAATCAACCAAAATATAACACCGGAATTTTAGTGTGGAAAACCCCTTAAAACAGTAAAAACCACGGGACTACTAGAGCCGCTTCAAATCCACTACCATTAATATTTGAGCAATACAAAGTCTTCTCTAAATGAACTAGAGGTATACAATAGTCATCATATACTTGGAAACAAATTACATCAAGTATATGGAATAAAACAACAAAGAGAAATGAAAGATTTCACCAAAAAATGCTGCTGTCTAGCAGCAAACAGATGCAGCGATTCCCGAGGATCTGGAACAGATCTAGACAAGCCAACTGGACACAATGTCGGTATGGATGTTAGGAAGCCGCTATCCGAAAATATAGGCAAACGGACCGACGGATATCCGGGAAATGATGAAACACTGCATGGGTATCCAGAAAAACGGAAATGAAGAAATTTTCTTTTTGCTCTCTGTTTTCTCTCTGTGAACTCTCGATGAAATGAATCTGCACAATAATAATTCAAAAGAATGCTGAAAAGTCAATATATATATGTGGGCTAATGGGTTTGGGCTTTACTCATGGGCTAAAATAAACCCAACAAGCTCTTCCTATTTATAGTAAAAAAAGTAATATTCCTACATACAAAGTGAACATTCTAGCCTGTCTATCACTTATTATTGTAGAACATTTTCAGCTCCAACAACATATATATCACTTCAGGGAGAGGGTAAAACGTCAATTTTGGTAAAATAAGGAAATGGTAAAGTTGAACTTTTGTAGAAGAATCTTCTATATGACGGATATCGAAATACCATATAACCAGACGTCTCTTATGAATATTGCTCATCTGGGTAACATTGTTTCTGAATCCAACCCTGCGTGGCTGCTGTCAATCGAAGACATGCCATACAATCCATCAGTTGTTGTTCCCTCTACTTGCATGGGAAATGAAAGGTCTTGCTTATCCAACAAAAACTCACCAACTATGCCACGTGTTTTCTCAGCAGCTTCTTGTAGCTGCAATGCAAACTCTAGTCCCCAAACTACTTCATCCATCGATGGACGTTTACTCCCTTTCTCCTTTATACAATTATTGGCCACTTCCGCAAACTTCATGAAGCACTTTGGTGCGATCTCACCACTTAGTTTTCGATCAATTATTTCATGCAATGTCCCTTTTTGATAATGAGACCTAGCCCATTCTGCCAAACCGACTTCTTCGTAAGGCAGGCCTACATTTATAAAAGGTCTTGCACACAGCACTTCCAGCAAAACTACTCCAAACGAATACACGTCCGATTTGTGTGTGAGTTGTTGCCTTCGGTAGTATTCGGGATCCATATACCCAAAAGTACCCTTCACCATCGTGCTAACATGATTTTGTGATTGATCTTTCGGCCCTAGCTTTGACAAACCAAAATCTGACACCTTAGCAACCCAATTTTCATCTAGTAAAATATTTGTTGACTTCACATCGCGATGAATTATCGCAGGGTTTGCACCCGTATGGAGATAATGCAACCCTTTGGCTGCACCAATGCAAATGTTGAGACGTCTTTTCCATGACAAATGAGGGTTGTTTGTGTTGTAAAGATGTTCCCGTAGAGTCCCGTGGGCTATGTATTGGTACACAAGTACCATTTCACCCTCCTCATTACAGTACCCGATTAACGACACTAGTTGAACATGACGTAGTTTGGATAACATCCCGATTTCCGTTTGGAACTCATGAAAACCTTGTTTGGATGATGAGTTGAGTCGTTTGATAGTGTTAGTGATTAGGGTTAATACCCATTAGGGTTTAGGTAAGCCCATTAGGGTTTAGGTTTGGTCATGAGCCCCATTTTGTATCCCTATATATATATGGGGTTAAACCTTCAATATTAAGATCAACCAATTTTATATTATAACATGGTATCAGAGCTCTAGGTTAAAACCCTAGTGCTGACCACAACCCGCCACCGCCGCCCTCCACCTCCGGCGACCTTCTAGTCGTTGGAGGTGCCTTCAATAATTTCCCTTTCCACTTTTTTTCATAAATAATAATACAGCCGTTGGTACCAAACCAGAGCTTCGTCATCGGCTTCTTCTACTGGCTCGTTTGCTACGGCCCTCTCCTTGGATGGCCTCTTCTTCTCCGGACCTTCTCCGTTGGACAGGCTCTGATATGCAGTCGTCTCTCTCTTTCTATACTGCAGTCGTCGATCTCATCGGAATTGGCTCCGTCCGCCGCAGCTCGAGTCATTTCTCTCTTGCTCGCTGCCTTTCTCCCGACTACTTTGCCGCCGACTCCATGATCGTTGTCGCTGCCACCGGCTCTCTCTTCTTCTACATCGCAACCGTCTCTGGCCGCCGCTCCTCTCTTCTTCTCCGACGAACAGTCACGATTAGCCGTCATCGTCAAAGCTCTGCCACCACTGCTACCGCTGTCTTCATCTATGTTTTTTTTATGTTCTATTTTTTTGGTTATTTTTCCAGTTTAATCGTTTTCCCCCGATCAAACTGCGGGGGGATGTTAGTGATTAGGGTTAATACCCATTAGGGTTTAGGTTTGGTCATGAGCCCCATTTTGTATCCCTATATATATGGGGTTAAACCTTCAATATTAAGATCAACCAATTTTATATTATATCATGATATCAGAGCTCTAGGTTAAAATCCTACTGCTGACCACAACCCGCCGCCGCCGACCTCCACCTCCGGCGACCTAGTCATCGGAGGTGCCTTCAATATTTTTTACTTTCTTCTTTTTTCTTATAAATAAAAATACAGCCGCCGACACCAAACCAGAGCTCCGTCATCGGTTTCTTCTATTGCATCGTCTAATTCGGCCCCTTTCCTCGGATGATATATTCTTCTTCGGACATTCTTTGTCGGGAAGCCTCCGATTTGCAGTCCTCTTTCTCTCCTCTGTCATGACTGCAGTCATGGATCTTACCGAAATTGGCGCCGTCCGCCGCAGCTCGAGCCCTCTCTCTTTGCTCGCTGTCTTTCTCCGGACTCTTCCGCCGTCGGCTCCATGATCACTGTTACGACTCTCCCTTCTTCTTCAATGGATCTGCCTCTGGCCGCCGCTCCTCCTCTCTTCTTCTCCGACGAGCAGTTATTGTTAGCCGCCATCGTCAGAGCTCTGTCACCGCTGCCGCTGTTTTTCAATTATGTTTTTTTATGTTTTGTTTATTATTTTTTTCAGTTTAATCGTCTACTCCCGATCAAACTGCGGGGGGATGTTAGTGATTAGGGTTAATACCCATTAGGGTTTAGGTAAGCCCATTAGGGTTTAGATTTGGCCATGAGCCTCCATTTTGTATCCCTATTTATATGGGGTTAAACCCTCGATATTAATATTAAGCAATCCATATTCTATCAGATAGCAACAATATTCTAGAGATTCTTCATTAGGATGCATGGCGAGCCACAAATCTTGCTTGCTTCGCTGGCCATCTGGGTCGCTGACAAACACAACGTAATCCTTGAATACCGGGTACCCGCTACCTGGAGTCCACTTGAATAAATCAGCCTTCCCCTCAGCAGATTGATTATTAATGAAGATTTGAAAAAGCACCTGTCCTTCATACGTGTATTCTGGTATAATGCTGCAAAAATGGAGCCTGAGCATGTACCAAAACCCAGAGTCAACAGGAAGTCTCCACGTCATAGTGTAGTCGGCACTGATGTTGCCCCTGCTCCTTTGGGTTTGATAAACTATCTGAGGTGCGGTATAATTTGGTGTCTCCTTGGTGTACGTGATCGGAGTTTGAGTAAAAGGCGTAAACCCAAGCAGCGCCGATGAGGGAAACAGGTAATATTCATCTCCGTCATCCCATGATCGATACATACCGGTATCAGCGTTATCGGAAATTTGTGACCCACCGACGTTCAGCCGGTAGATATTTTCAAGAGCCGTGTAGTTATTAATAACTGGTCCTGAAGTTGTTCCGACGTATTTAAAGTTGTTAGCTTTGAAATACAGATTATCCGGCATAGAAACAATTTCAATACCATTGATGAAGGCAAACGAGTTGGGTAAGGGTGTAAAGGTAACGTTTAGAATTTGACTATCTTCTACATAGATGATAAATTCTTTGACAAAACTGGCATATTTCCAACCTGATGACTGGGATAGAAAGGAGGCGGTTATGGCAGCGCTGAAGTTGGTCAAGAGAGAGTAACCATTGGATGTGACGGAGAAAAAAGATTGGTTGGCGTGGAGTTCGGCGTTGAGGACGGAGTAGGTGGCAGGGTAGAAATAGAGGCGTAGGAATTTGGGTCCTACGGAGACTGGGAACTTGTAGGTGAATGAAGAAATGTTAAAGATACGAGCAGTCTCGTATTGTTTTCCATCAACTGAAGGATCTAGGGATGAAGGACGGGATTTTATTGAGGTAGTGAGGAAGTTGGAGGGTACGAATTCGGAACCTTCGTCGCCATCCCATCTCCGGCCATCGGAATCGAACTTACTGTAGGACGAACCGCAGTCGAGAAGGAAATTTTCGGTGGCTTTGTATGGTTGAGCGGTGGTGATGGTGGTGGCGGAAAAGAGGAGGAAGACAGAAAAAAGGGGTAAAGTGAAGATAACATGATGGATGAGAAGTAGAAGCATTATTGAAAGGAAACAAAATGTTTATTGGTCTTTTTATTAATCGTTTTCAGAAGTACACAGCGAGACTTGGCTTTGTTCAGGAGTGGAAGACCATCCCAAGTGTTCCAAGTGTTCCACAATGAAGGCTTTATCCCGAAGGAAGCGGGAAGACCATCCCAAGTGTTGCAGATTTAAAAAAAAAAAAATCAAAAATCCAAAAGTTTTGGTGGCCTAGGCCAAGGTCACAGCCTTCTTTCCTTCTTAAACGTTATTCTATTAAAAAGCAAATATAACATTTATTAAAAAAACAAATAAAAAGCATTGTAATACATAATTTTTTTCTCTACAAAATATACCAATATCGATAGCTTTTTTGTGCTTTTTTTAAAATTAAAATATAATATTAGATTGGATTGTTAAGGTTTGTAAAAGATTGAGACTAAATAAGTTGTGTATGTAGAAAAGAAAAATGTTGGTTTCTAATAAAAAAGTTAGATTGAGTTGTGTTGTGAATGACAATAGTCTTAATTTAATATTCTTAATTTAATATTTAAAAATCGATCGCTCATCATTTTTCTTATTTTATAAATAAATAAAATGATAACAAATATTAAATTAAGAAAATATATAACTATAACAAATATTAAATAAAAAAAATAGTTTAATATCTCAAAACAAATAATAAGAAAAAAAATTAAAATTAAACACTATAATAACTAAACTAACACATCATTACTTTGAATCCTCCAAATTGGTGTCCGCGTTGTCATCCAACTTGATGTCTGCTCTAAATGACAACAAATGCTCATTTCATATCCTTCCTAGCTCCTTTTTAAGTTGTTTTAAATTTTAAACTTTTTCGGTCATCGGCACGTTTTCATAATTTGACATATACAGAAAACTCCGGATACATCTCATCTTTAAAATAGTACTAACGATTGTATTATACTCCATTCACTACAAGTAGTACGTGATACGCGTTTCAACAATAGATGTGTTAAACATCGGCTAGAGGTCAAGCACATTGAGTGTCGTTGTTGAAACTCGAGACACCAAAAAATGCATGTCAAATCGAAAGATCGTACAACGTAACCGCTTCTAGAATAGTACATCACGCATTAGGACATATTGCGCACGACCAATACATACAAACAATTTTACCTAGCATTCCTAGAAACCTATGTCCCTTTTCATGTGTTGTATACAAATGGTGGTTGTCACTAGTTATACGCATATACAAATACCATGCTCTATAAACCAAAATGATAGATTTAGCAAACTAATAAAATGTTTATCATGTGTTACGCTTACACATCCTCATCTACTCATCTCATGAGTCGGCTCTCAAACCAAATGCTAACTAGCGAATTGTGGCTGTGTATTTTAGTATATGAGAAAACCCTTCATACCTCTTGCATCTTAATGTTGCTGAAAATATGAAAACATAGACTTTAACTCATCAACTATATAGGTAGAAATAATTCTTTCCTCATTCATACTGTTGTCGAAACTTTACATCATACACGACATCATTGGAAAAGTTGTATTCTATAAGACAATTGTGGCCAACTTCATGTCGTCTCCATAAAAGACCACTTCTCGTAATCAAAAGTGAACTTTCGGCTTCGTCTTGTAAAATGACGATTGTTCGTTGAATCATTGTTCCCGTTAATGTTAATTCAATTGACGCCTCTGTATTAATGGAAGTAGAAGATGACGATGACATAGTGAAATTGGCAAAAATATTATATGAAGTTGAAATGAGTCTGTGCAAATTTTGTGAGATTAGGAGACGCAATCCTAGCCACTCATTTTGGAGATAAAAAAAATTACAATAGCCTAAAATAATGAGAATTAAAAAAAAAAGTTTCTACTAAATTTCACTATTTATTATATCTAAAAATAAAAAAATCGAAAAAAAAACCTGTAAAAAAATATCCCAGTGGAATGTTGCTGGATGTTACATATTCTAATAGAATATTACGAAAATAATAAATAAATATATAATTTTCATTTATTTTGTATTTTTTTATTGTTATGTGTGTGTGTTGTGTGTGCGGTAAAGACCTCGCATGTGGAGGGGGGGGGGGAGAGGGGGGGGGGGGTGCAACGGTTACACCGGAGGGGATGGTGTACCACAGAAAGTGACATGCCAATTTGATATTTTAGAGTGGAAATTTTATGTAAGGCATATGTTTTTATTGTAATGCATACATGAAAAAAAATCCATTGAACAAGTCAAGTCCACATTGGATGACATGATAAGAGGTTTTATGGCTATCAACTAAAGATACCCCGTCATGTCTACAGTAAGCTTTAACTTTAGTTGATAGTTATTATACCATCCGTTATCAGAAAATGACATGTTACGATTTTTGTTTGTGTACTTTTTTTTTTAATTTTCAATAATCTTAATTTTGATTCATGTATTTTATGATTTACATTAATTATAGTTTTGGTCCTTGTAATTTTTAATCTCTTACTTTTGGACCTAGTGATTTTTAATTTAATAGTTTTGGTTCTTGTAATTTTCAATTTAATAAATAACAAGAACAATGATTGGTGAGCATACAGTACCTACAAATTCTATTATATGTCATGCAAGCATATATACACGTAAACATGAAATCTATGATACTTCTTTGCTCCCTCTTCCATGAACAAGGCATAAAGTCTGAACGTATGATGCCCTCCTACTCCGCCCTCTAGGAATAGAAATCATAAAGTCGGTGCCCTCTCGCTCCCCCTTCCAGGAACAAGAGTCACAAAGTTTGAACAAGCATATAAACGGCCTCGTACACCACAAAAACACATAATAACACGTATAAGGTAGTGTAACTCACCTGATAAGAAAACGTATGAACAATATCACTAAATTGAACTAGGAGGAGCTTCTACCGTTGATCCATCTACATACATTACTGTAAAGTCCGTATTTGGTATGAATGCAGAATAAGAACATCATAAACACTCAAGAACGCTAATCAATGTGTGGAATGATTCGTAGATGTGAGATGATACAAAGATTAGGATCCAAGTGTGTAAAAACCCGAGCACTATAAATACACTCAATCTCTCACATTATGGGCTCTTACCTAATTAAGAATAATACAATTATTATATATAGGCAACCTCCACGACTAGGTCAAAACCCTAATACCCACACATCATAATGGGCCTTCCAATCCCGCAAGTCATCATCTCATGGAAAGCTTTGTACCCTAACAATCTCCCTCCGAAGCTTTGAATGGATGATGAATCTCTAAGTACCAAATCAAGCAACTGGCGAATCTGAAGCTGATAGTGACGCATTGTGTATAATCGAGTCATCAAATCTTAATACATCGGTAGACTCTAATGACGTGAAACACCCTCGCTTAAGGCTTTTCATAAAACATCATTTTAACCCATGGTTTATCATCGTTGTTCCGAAATCATCCTTTAGTGAAAACTTCAATTTCAACATCTTCAAATAAGTCATCTTCTTTCAAAACCATTTTTAAAACACATGGGGTTTAATGAGAAATAATTTATGTTTAAGTTGCGAAAAACATCGTTTGGTCCCATTTAGTTTATAAAATAGCGAGGTTGTAACAATTTAAATACCATTACACAGTTCAAATGATACCACACAAACCGTGGCCTTCTAAACATCCAGCTCTTCTATGTCATCTAAACTCCTCAACCTGAGTACACACGAAAATAAGTTACGCAATTGAAATACCTAGTGAGTTTACCCGAGGTTGACCCATTTCGAGTGAGTAGTGAACTACCACACTCGGGACAAACACCCCAAAAATAGTTTTAACACACACTTCAAAAGTTATTTAAAACATCGTAAAGGTTTACTCAAAATAGATAGTATTGATATGCAAATGCAATGCATGATGCAACTATCTCGAACCCACGTCCATCTCATAAAAGTCCAACTCACCTCAATGGCACCTACCTAAGTTCACAAATGACACGCACAAAGCATGTCACTTGATCCCCGTATAGGTTAAACTAGAACTAGTGGCCATCACACTAGCCCCATGAGGGTTAGCAACTCCCTCATGCGGTCCCCTATTGTCGGAAACAATTCCACAAACATCGTTGAGGGCCCATCTTAAACCTCTATATGGAATAATCATCATCAAGGTGGCTATTTTAGCCCATCATCTTTAAACATCTTTAATGTAAGAACCCGCGAAACTTTGTAATAAAATATTAAATAAGTATGTGCAATAGTAAAGTTATAAAAAGGGCAAATTGGTCTTTTGCCATATTTTGAACTTTAATGTAAAATATTTTGTAATTATGGGTATTAATGTAAGAAATTAAAGTATGGTGTAATAAATTAAAGTATGGTGCCAAATTGGAAGAAAAGAAACTAGAGGGTTAGAAATAAAAAATTAGGAGCTATAAATAGGAGAAAAATCTCCCCAAGTCTCCAGAAGTTGCAAAAGCATCGGGAGAGAGCGAGAGTGAGCGAGAGTTGGGCAGAGTTTTGAAGGTTCACGGGATTAGAAGCCAAGTCTTGAAGCTTGAGAAAGAATTCTTCAATAAAAAGGTTAGTAATCAAGCTTTCTAACCTAATTTCCTATGTGTTCTTCATGGGACAAGTTGGAATCTGAAGTTATAGCCATGATCCAAGTTGTTCCTATGATTCTTTCCATCTAAACAAGTTCAAATCACTCAACAAACACACAAATCTCAAGGGTGTTGTGGAATTGTAAAAAAAAATTAGGGTTTTGAGCTTATGAACCCTACCCACGGGTTCATGAGATTCAAAGCTGATTCCAGTGTTTTCATTAAGTCTTAGGAAACACTTAGGATGTATTAAGACATCCCCAAGTGATTAATTTCGAAAATTGGTGTTTTTGGGTGTAAAATGCTAAAAACGGGATTCTATGGAATTGAAGTAGGAATTAGTGATTCCATGGGTTAAAACCTGATGTAAACTGAAGGTTTTTGTCATGGAATGATTATAAATTGATTAGGTTAAGTATTAAGGACTTAATGGACCAAAACAGTGGGTTACAGCACAAAAAATCGGGCAAAATCCCGTATCTGCAGCACAGACACGAGTCGTGCTCTTTTTGCCTAGCATGAGCACGGGTCGTGCTCCACTATTTAAGCTAGAAATAGCATCCTACAAAGAGCACGAGTCGTGCTCTTTCATGCACACAATATGCACGACTCGTGCATATCCCCTGATGTCCAAAACGTCCGAAATTTCGTGGAAAATGGTGCTAGGCATGTCCGTTTGGCCTATAATTTATACCATAAGCCTAAAATGGGTTAAAAACAGGGGGAAAATTGTTGGAATGAAAATACCACCTCCCGAGAGTACTGTAGTAGAATACGTATATTTTGGAAAAGTTTATAAATTTTAGAAAGTCAATTTATGTAAAGTAGTAACTTGATTATGACCTGTAATGATGCAATATGGCACTCTTGTGCTATAGAGTCAGTTATTGACTATATAAACCAAGTATAAATGTATAATTTGTATATAATAGGTGGTGGTTCAAACAAGATTGTTCAAGAGAAAGAAAAAGGAGTTCGGGAAGCTAGATAACTCCTAAGTGACTCGAGGTGAGTATTATGTGGATTTTTGAAGTACATAGCAAAATGAATTTTATTCAAAAATGTTTTGGAGTCAAAATGGTTTTATGGCTTTAAAAGTATTTTATGAAAAATATGCTTATAATGTGTAAGAAAGAGAATCAGAATTACAGTGAACTAATAATGTGATTGGCCCATGATGACAAGTTGTTTATTATCCGGATAAAGATCACGACCTGCTGCGGTAGGGGTGGTCAAAGACACTACTGGGATGGTACCTCCCGTCGCGAAGTAGTTGTCTTACCTTGATAGATGAATCCGTTTCATGCTATTGAGGAAGTAGTTATACGGGTGCGTCTCGTATAAAACCTACGGGTGCGCTCGTAGGAATGTACCATCACAAAATACGGAATACCTATGGGTGCGCTCATAGGAAATAAAATATTGGAAATTTAAAGAATAATGTTATTATTGGAAAACTGTTTTGAGTCTAAACCCATAATGCTCACGAGACATTATGTCTCATGTATTTTTTTTTTAAAATGCTATGTACTCAGGTAAGCAGGAAGGGCGTTAAAAGAGTCGGGTGTGGGACCATAGCTTCTGTTGTACAAAATGTAACATAAACAGGTTTGAACTGTGGTTATGATGCGAATTTGTGATACCCCTTTTGTAATAACTTAAATGGTTTGTATGACTAAATATTTGTAATATAAGTTTGGAAAAAAAATTGTGTAAAAGTTGGGGTGTTACAATTTGGTATCAGAGCCATGGTGTATAGTGATGCCTCGAACAGAGGATTGGGTTGCGTACTAATGCAGCGGGGGAAAGTGATAGCATACGCTTCTCGTCAATTAAAAGAACCAGAGACAAGATATGCAACGCACGATTTGGAACCGGCAGCAATTGTGTTTGCATTAAAAATCTGGAGGCATTACCTATACGGAACAAAGTGCACCTTGTACACGGACCACAAAAGTCTGCAGTATGTATTCTCACAAAAGGAACTTAATATGAGTCAAAGTAGGTGGCTGGAACTGATAAATGACTATGATTGTGAAATCGCCTACCACCCTGGGAAAGCAAATGTGGTAGCAGACGCTTTAAGCAGAAAATTTCATGAAAAGAAAAGTCAAGAAAGGTTGATGCAGATAGAACTGAAATCAAGTCTGATAGAAAGAATCAAAGACGCGCAAAAGCAAGTATTGGAAAGAGGTGACTTAAAGAAAGAAAAGCTGGGGAAGGATTTAGTGTTTGGAGAAAATACTCAGGGATTGAAGACAGTCAGAAACGGGGTATGGGTACCAAAGGCTGGTGGAATCAGGAAGTTGATTCTAGAAGAATCCCATAAGTCAAAGTATTCCATTCATCCAGGAAGTACAAAAACTTATCGGGATTTAAAAGAACAGTATTGGTGGCCGGGAATGAAGAACAGAATAGTCAAGTATATTTCCAAAAGTACAACTTGTGCACAGGTGAAGGTAGAACACCAAGCCCTGTATGGAAATACTCAACCATTGCAAATTCCGGCGGGGAAATGGGAAGACATAACCATGGATTTCATAAGTGGGTTGCCAAGAACTAGAAGAGGTCATAATTGTATATGGGTCATTGTTGACCGCTTGACCAAGAGTGCTATGTTTTTGGCAATTAAAGAAACTACACAATTGGAAACATTAGCACAGATATACAGGGATGAAGTTGTAAGACTTCATGGAGCTCCCTTGTCAATCGTGTCGGATAGAGACCCACGATTTACCTCAAAATTGTGGGAGGCACTACAGGAACGCATGGGGACGAAAATTAAAATGAGTACATCTTATCATCCCCAGACAGATGGGCAAAGTGAACGAACCATTCAGACTGTAGAAGATATGCTACGATCGTGTGTTTTGGATTTTGGTGGAAATTGGGACAAACATTTGCCCTTGGTAGAGTTTTCTTATAACAACAGTTATCATTCCAGTATTGGAATGCCACCGTTCGAAGCTCTATATGGCAGAAAGTGTAGAACCCCTTTGTGTTGGTTAGAGGCAGGGGAGACCAAAATAACTGGACCAGAAATCGTAAGGATAACAAACGAAAAGATCAAAATAATTCAAGCTAATATGAAAGCTGCTCAAGATAGGCAGAAGAGTTATGCAGATTTGAAGAAGAGACCTTACGATTTAAAAGAAGGTGATCTGGTAATGCTCAAAGTATCACCGTGGAAAGGCGTAGTCAGATTCGGGAAGAAAGGTAAACTGAGTCCAAGATACATTGGACCTTTCAAGATCTTAAAAAGAATTGGCGAACAAGCTTTCAAGCTAGAGTTACCACGTGAACTGAGTGGTATTCATGATACGTTCCATGTGTGTTATTTGAAAAAGTACTTTGGGAAGAGTGAACTTGTCATCCCGTTGGAAGATTTAACAGTGGAGGCCCCGAATAAGCTGATAGAAGAACCAGAAGCAATGCTGGAGGTGAGAACCAAGAAGTTGAGAAACAAGGAAATTGACTTAGTCTTGGTCAAATGGAAGCACACATCGGGTTCAGATCTGACTTGGGAAACTTTGGAAGATATGAAGAAAAGATACCCCAATTTTACGAATTATGAGAAGATTCTGAGGACGGAATCCTCTTAAGGGGGAGAGGTTGTAAGAACCCGCGAAACTTTGTAATAAAATATTAAATAAGTATGTGTAATAGTAAAGTTATAAAAAGGGCAAATTGGTCTTTTGCCATATTTTGAACTTTAATGTAAAATATTTTGTAATTATGGGTATTAATGTAAGAAATTAAAGTATGGTGTAATAAATTAAAGTATGGTGCCAAATTGGAAGAAAAGAAACTAGAGGGTTAGAAATAAAAAATTAGGAGCTATAAATAGGAGAAAAATGTCCCCAAGTCTCCAGAAGTTGCAGAAGCATCGGGAGAGAGCGAGAGTGAGCGAGAGTTGGGCAGAGTTTTGAAGGTTCACGGGATTAGAAGCCAAGTCTTGAAGCTTGAGAAAGAATTCTTCAATAAAAAGGTTAGTAATCAAGCTTTCTAACCTAATTTCCTATGTGTTCTTCATGGGACAAGTTGGAATCTGAAGTTATAGCCATGATCCAAGTTGTTCCTATGATTCTTTCCATCTAAACAAGTTCAAATCACTCAACAAACACACAAATCTCAAGGGTGTTGTGGAATTGTAAAAAAAAATTAGGGTTTTGAGCTTATGAACCCTACCCACGGGTTCATGAGATTCAAAGCTGATTCCAGTGTTTTCATTAAGTCTTAGGAATCACTTAGATGTATTAAGACATCCCCAAGTGATTAATTTCGAAAATTGGTGTTTTTGGGTGTAAAATGCTAAAAACGGGATGCTATGGAATTGAAGTAGGAATTAGTGATTCCATGGGTTAAAACCTGATGTAAACTGAAGGTTTTTGTCATGGAATGATTATAAATTGATTAGGTTAAGTATTAAGGACTTAATGGACCAAAACAGTGGGTTACAGCACAAAAATCGGGCAAAATCCCGTTTCTGCAGCACAGACACGAGTCGTGCTCTTTTTGCCTAGCATGAGCACGGGTCGTGCTCCACTATTTAAGCCAGAAATAGCATCCTACAAAGAGCACGAGTCGTGCTCTTTCATGCACACAATATGCACGACTCGTGCATATCCCCTGATGTCCAAAACGTCCGAAATTTCGTGGAAAATGGTGCTAGGCATGTCCGTTTGGCCTATAATTTATACCATAATCCTAAAATGGGTTAAAAACAGGGGGAAAATTGTTGGAATGAAAATACCACCTCCCGAGAGTACTGTACTAGAATACGTATATTTTGGAAAAGATTATAAATTTTAGAAAGTCAATTTATGTAAAGTAGTAACTTGATTATGACCTTTAATGATGCAATATGGCACTCTTGTGCTATAGAGTCAGTTATTGACTATATAAACCAAGTATAAATGTATAATTTGTATATAATAGGTGGTGGTTCAAACAAGATTGTTCAAGAGAAAGAAAAAGGAGTTCGGGAAGCTAGATAACTCCTAAGTGACTCGAGGTGAGTATTATGTGGATTTTTGAAGTACATAGCAAAATGAATTTTATTCAAAAATGTTTTGGAGTCAAAATGGTTTTATGGCTGTTGAAAAATACGATAACTGATCTCCACGAATAAGGTTTTTAAGCCTATTACTGTGTGACAGATATGTATTTTATCTATAATATGCGGAATAAATAAGAGTTGCGGAATAAAATAAAACGGTAAATCTAAACTAGAAAGTATTTAAATAGACAGAAAGCGGTAAATAAAGTAAATGTTAGAAGTTAGAGGTTAGATGTAATAAACGCCATTATCAACGATAACGTGTTTTTACAATAAGTAAAAAGGTTAGAAGTTAGAAGTTAGAGGTTAGATGTAATAAACGCCATTATCAATGATAACGTGTTTTTACAATAAATAAAAAGGTTAGAAGTTAGATGTTAGATGTCTCGGTTAAATACAGTCCACATATGTTTTTGGTTGTCACGGTTCAATTCGGATGTATTTGAGATTTGGTACAGTTGATTTATAACAGTTTAAATAAATCAATAACGACACATATAATTTTAAAAGAACTTATCGATAGCTGCGGAAGATAGCGTTTTTCTTGATGTGTCGATTTCTTGTTCTTCACGGTAGGATGAGGTTTTGGTGATTTTTGGTGTCGGGTAGAGGTTGTTTAGAGGTTAGGAGTTTGGTGTCGGGTGGAGGTTTTGTTTCTTGCGGTTTTGCGGTTTGATGCTCGTTGCCAAATGCAGAGATTTGAGTATCTTGAGGTTTCTGGTCGTGGGTAAGAGTGTATGGAGCTTGGTTAATATGTATAGGTTTTGTGGTGTGTGTTAGTTATTGAATGGCAAGAGGTGAGCTTCAATTTATACTGCTGAAATACAGGGATCGTGTCGCGACCAGGTGGTCCGTCGCGTTGGGGTCTTCGCGTCGCGACCACCATCTCCGTCGCGTCGCGATCGCTGTGGAGTTTTGATCTTCTGCTTTGCTTCTTCTTCACGTCGCGACCACAGTGTCTGTCGCGTCGTGATTGCTGTAGCAGTGTGCTATTTTGTATTTTGCTCTTTGGTTTGTAGCGTTACTTCCTCAGGTTTGATTGTTTTCTCAAATTTTCTCGGGTCTTGATTTATCTTTGTTTTTGATCTCGAATTTACGCAATCTGAAATAAACAGTTAATAAAAACATTTCGACTTATTTCAGTGATGGTCACATAAAAACATAAAAACATTATTCAACAATTTCCCCCTATGTGATCATTAATGAAATGAGGAGAAAAATGTTTGATTGAAATTCTTGAAATTTGGATAAGACATTTATAAAACCATATCACTTGTTTTGAAAGAGTGTGACTAGATTTTACTTATGTTTTGAAAAATGTTTGTCAAGAATATTTGTTTCTGAATCAAAGTCTCGAGTTCGATTATCAAAAGGTTTTTGTATATGTATTTTCATAATATTCCTTAAGATTTTATAGCATTTATAAAGACGACAAGTGATCTTAATAGGTTGATTCAGATGAACGCTCATAGGTATAGCTCACACTTGACTGAGGTGTTTGTTTGTTCTGGGTGCAGAACTGGTGTATAATCACTAAAGATGAGTGATATCTCTCAGTTTGAAGGTGTTGACTTATGCTTAATGTGGATTTATACCTATATACTTTAGTCACTTGGTCTTCATATTAGATAATCAATCACATAAGACTGGTTTCGGCATTACTCAGAGGGTTTCTTCATTCATGCCATTTATGTTCACTCTCTCTCCGTCGGGAAATACATGTAGAGGGGTTTAGAAATTTTCATAGTGCAGTTTGCAACTAAGAATATTCAATTATGAAGGCTACAGTATCCCGGTAAATCTTCGGTTTTGAACCGCTATATTTGATAAAGCTTTTGAGAATTCATTGTTTTGAGAGGTGTCTGTCTTGATGGATTGTTGTTGTAAATCTTCTTTTTCTTTATCTTTTCTTGATTTGTGCGAATACACCTTGTGTAAAAGATATCTGATGTGGTTACCAATTGTGATTTGTTGACAGCATTTGTTGGATATGACTTTGTCGTTTCTTCATTTGTCAGATTCGTTATGCCAGATGATCAGTCTTTTTTTTGAAGTGATTTGATTGAGGATAGGGATAGGTGATATAATAGACAGTTTGTCTAATATATAAGAAAATGAAAGTATCTTCCCTGGTCATTTTGATATCTAAGCAAAAATGAGACTAGCATCACGGTATAAGAGTATAAATCCTATAAGTCATAATGAAAACACCTTTGCTCACAGAAATGAATTCCACTTAGCAGTTAAAGACGAGGCACAATTTCTCACATGGGTTTGGTTTTCATCTGAATCTCCTGATCTTATGTCCCTTTACAGATAAAATCGTTATAATTGAAATAAATTCAAAGGGAATAGGAGAATGTACATAACAAAAATGTTTGAAATTTGAACCTTCTCTTTAATTAAGAATCAATATAACTGAGAACATTCATCGAGCATAAGTGTCTGAAAATTTAGTCAAGAAGATGTTAATCACATGGTTTTGTAAGGATTTAAAAAGATAAAACTTTATCCTAAATTTTTTTTGAGATTTTTGATTATGTGGATGTTTTTGAAGATTTTGGTTATTTGAATGTTTTTGGAAAACTTTGGTTTGGGGGTGAGAATGGGGTAACGAGAGTTCCCCCATAAATGATGCACTGGGATCATTTTGGATAGGTAGATTGGGATTGTTTAAAGAAGAATTTGGTTTTGGTGGTTCTCCCAAAAATGATGCATTGGGATTATTTGGATAGGTGGATTGGGGTGTTTTAGGAGGGTTCTGGTTTTGGTGGTTCCCCCTCGACTGGATCCGCATCATTTTGGTTTGATTGAGAAGTTTCTACATCGGAGGTAGTGTGGGTTTGAAGTCTTGTAGAAGGCTATGGTTTGTTGTTATATGCTTGGAACGGCCACTATCGATATACCTTGTATCATCCTTGGGCTCTCCAGCACAAAGTACCTGCAATTAGACAGAAAGTTTAGGTACCCAAACCATGATGGGTCCTGATTTGTTAATGGTTTTCGGTGATTTGAAATCATTATGGTTTCTGTTAATTGGACGAAGTGGTTGAGGCTTGATTTGACTTATCAGATTTTCCCAATTTAAGATTTGTTTTTGAAAACCTGTCAGTTGAAATGGTCTTTGATTTTGTGAAAGATATCCTATATGTGAAGATCCGTTTGATAACCTTTCTTTGTATCTGGGATTTGGATGATTTTGAAAAACATTTTGATGATGGAATGGAATTTGGTGAAATGATGGTTTCTGAAAGTTCCTTGAGAGATTGAAGTTTATCTCTTGAAAATGGCTTTGAATTGGTTTTTGAAAAGGTTTTAGTTTTGGATTGAAAGTTTGGTTTTGTGGCAAGGAGGTTGGTTTCAAAGGTTTCTTTTGGGTTTGTTTGAAAACTTTGGGTTTGACTTGTTCCTTTTGAAGAGCAATTGGTTTAGAGGTACTGTCTTTCTCGTAAAAGGAGTTTTGGTTTGTAATTTGGATTTGGTGGGTTGAAGACCTATTAGTGAAAGATCTTTTGGAAACAGTGAAATCAGTATCATCTGGGTTACAGTTGATAACTGTTTCGTCGTCTGAATTTTCTTCATTAACAAATGTGGATAGATCTGTTAGAGTTGATTCAGAGTTTTCACTGTTAGTCCTGGTTTCTTGTTTGGCTTGTTCGATTTCGAAGGATTCTCTTCCTAATCCAGGTCTGTAATTTGTATCGATTTTGCCAGATCCTAAGGATGTTGCTTTGATGAAAATATCATCACTTAGCTTTCTAGCAAGATTGATAGAATCCAGTTTTCCTTGAAATCTTTGATTTTCGGATTCAAGAAGTTTGATTTGTTTAGAAGAATCATCTAATTTCAAAATCAAACTAGTGTTTGTGTCAGTTAAATCTTGAATTTTTAGTTTTAACTGAAGGACTTCTATTTCTAAGGTATCTTTTATTTCAGATGGAAAAACAGATTGATTTTTTATTTCCAAGTCCTTTTTTTGTTTTAGAGCTTCATTTAATTGTTCTAAGACGTGATTATATTCTTCTGATTTTCGTTCGATGTCTCTTTCAAGTTTGTCTCTAGTCCTTGTTGATTCTCCAAATCTGAGTTGCAAGGTTTGTAATTCAGATTTGCAGATATCAGATTTGACTATTGTGTCATGATATAGTTTGAGATCAGCTTTCAAACTGTTCTCAATCTTAGTCATGTGGGACTCAAATGGTGTTTTTGAAAGACCGATTTCTGAGATCATAGACCATACCTGATCAATGACATATGGAGCTCTTGAGTAGGTTGTGGAAGACATTTTTTGGGTTGATCCTGTTTTTTTTTTGAAAATTTTAAGATTTTTAAATTTTTTTTTAAATTTTTTAATTTTTTAATTTTTTTTTTTGTTTTGAACAAGTGCTATTAAGATGAAATTTTTAAAGGAAACTTATTGGTGGTTTATAAAAACGCTACACAAAAGTTCTCGACAAAAATTTCAGATTAAATCACACAAGCTCTGATACCAATTGTTGAAAAATATGATAACTGATCTCCACGAATAAGGTTTTTAAGCCTATTACTGTGTGACAGATATGTATTTTATCTATAATATGCGGAATAAATAAGAGTTGCGGAATAAAATAAAACGGTAAATCTAAACTAGACAGTATTTAAATAGACAGAAAGCGGTAAATAAAGTAAATGTTAGAAGTTAGAGGTTAGATGTAATAAACGCCATTATCAACGATAACTTGTTTTTACAATAAGTAAAAAGGTTAGAAGTTAGAAGTTAGAGGTTAGATGTAATAAACGCCATTATCAATGATAACGTGTTTTTACAATAAATAAAAATGTTAGAAGTTAGATGTTAGATGTCTCGGTTAAATACAGTCCACATATGTTTTTGGTTGTCACGGTTCAATTCGGATGTATTTGAGATTTGGTACAGTTGATTTATAACAGTTTAAATAAATCAATAACGACACATATAATTTTAAAAGAACTTATCGATAGCTGCGGAAGATAGCGTTTTTCTTGATGTGTCGATTTCTTGTTCTTCACGGTAGGATGAGGTTTTGATGATTTTTGGTGTCGGATAGAGGTTGTTTAGAGGTTAGGAGTTTGGTGTCGGGTGGAGGTTTTGTTTCTTGCGGTTTTGCGGTTTGATGCTCGTTGCCAAATGCAGAGATTTGAGTATCTTGAGGTTTCTGGTCGTGGGTAAGAGTGTATGGAGCTTGGTTAATATGTATAGGTTTTGTGGTGTGTGTTAGTTATTGAATGGCAAGAGGTGAGCTTCAATTTATACTGCTGAAATACAGGGATCGCGTCGCGACCAGGTGGTCCGTCGCGTTGGGGTCTTCGCGTCGCGACCACCATCTCCGTCGCGTCGCGATCGCTGTGGAGTTTTGATCTTCTGCTTTGCTTCTTCTTCACGTCGTGACCACAGTGTCTGTCGCGTCGTGATTGCTGTAGCAGTGTGCTATTTTGTATTTTGCTCTTTGGTTTGTAGCGTTACTTCCTCAGGTTTGATTGTTTTCTTAAAGTTTCTCGGGTCTTGATTTATCTTTGTTTTTTATCTCGAATTTACGCAATCTGAAATAAACTGTTAATAAAAACATTTCGACTTATTTCAGTGATGGTCACATAAAAACATAAAAACATTATTCAACAATGGCTTTAAAAGTATTTTATGAAAAATATGCTTATAATGTGTAAGAAAGAGAATCAGAATTACAGTGAACTAATAATGTGATTGGCCCATGATGACAAGTTGTTTAGTATCCGGATAAAGATCACGACCTGCTGCGGTAGGGGTGGTCAAAGACACTACTAGGATGGTACCTCCCGTCGCGAAGTAGTTGTCTTACCTTGATAGATGAATCCTTTTCATGCTATTGAGGAAGTAGTTATACGGGTGCGTCTCGTATAAAACCTACGGGTGCGCTCGTAGGAATGTACCATCACAAAATAAGGAATACCTATGGGTGCGCTCATAGGAAATAAAATATTAGAAATTTAAAGAATAATGTTATTATTGGAAAACTGTTTTGGGTCTAAACCCATAATGCTCACGAGACATTATGTCTCATGTATTTTTTTTTAAAATGCTATGTACTCAGGTAAGCAGGAAGGGCGTTAAAAGAGTCGGGTGTGGGACCGTAGCTTCTGTTGTACAAAATGTAACATAAACAGGTTTGAACTGTGGTTATGATGCGAATTTGCGATACCCCTTTTGTAATAACTTAAATGGTTTGTATGACTAAATATTTGTAATATAAGTTTGGAAAAAAAATTGTGTAAAAGTTGGGGTGTTACAATTTGGTATCAGAGCCATGGTTTAAGCGAATTAGGTTGGGTAACCATCCTAGGCTTAAACTATTGGATTAATAGTAAGTAAAGTAGTAGTACTAAGTATTAACTAACGGGGTAGAGTCGGTAACTTACATGTTGGAATCCACAGAAACCAAGGAATCAGGGGGTCTTGTGATGACACTAGAGCTAAAGTATATAAGTGGTTAAAGTAATATTGGGCCCGTATTATTGTAACCACAGGATATGCTTTGGAAATGGTGAAGTCATGAGGGAACCCGAGGAATTTGGTTATGGAAATTTGTATAGTGATACTTGGGAACACAAGTTCCATAGGAAGATCACATGCTACCGCTTTTGAGTACATTGATAAATATATATATATGTGAAGTAACAAACGCGAATTTTATTTATCTTATATAGTAAATGGAGAGTGGAGATCAGAATCTTTCAAATGAAGGACGGGCAGCAAGTCATACCCCGTCTCATGGGGGTAATCCCGTCGATGATGCGGTTAACATGGGTGACATGCCAAACCCAATACCGCAACCTCCACATGTGACTTTGGAGGCTATACAGAACCTTATTAGCAACCTAAAGACGGAGATGAGGGAAGATATGCGTCAAATGTTGAATACACGGCTGGGGGACCCACGTCCTAATCCTTCTACTGATGATGCCTCTTGGAGACCTACCAATGGAGATTCCTTGACAGAAGAAGATATTGTGGGGACGGAAGATAAAAAGGGGTGTTCTTTCAAAACTTTCCTGGCATGTAAACCAACAGAATACTATGGTAGCTTTGAGCCCAAAGTTACGATGCGATGGATACGGGAGACAAAGCAAGTACTGGAGGTCAGCAAATGCCGTGAGAAAGATAAGGTTTATTATGTCTCACGAATGTTGAAAGACGATGCGTTGGTCTGGTGGAATACCTTATACGAACTGGTTGGAAAGGATGTAATTTATAAATGGTCGTGGACCGAATTCACTACTCGCTTGAAGAACAAATATTGTCCCCTTCGGGACATAGAAAAACTTGAAGATGAATTCCTTACACTAAAAAGGGTAATTTGACCATTGCCGAGTACACTAAGAAGTTTAGTGATATGCTACCATTTGTGGGCAACATTTACACTACTGAGCGGGCCCGAATCAACCGTTACGTGAAAGGTCTACCTTGGGAGTATGAATTAGAAGTGAAACGGGTGTCAACAATGGATGAAGCATTCGTAGCGGCAAGGAATGTGGAGGATGTGTGGAAGAGGAGAACAATGGAAAGGCAAGCCTCTGGGGCTAAACGTAAATTCAATGGCGGGAGCAGTAGTTGGAATAAGAAGGGGAAGTCGGTGGTGATGTCGAGCAAACAGGGCAGTCGGAAGACGTGTGACAAGTGTGGGAAAGAGCATACGGGCGAATGCAAGACGGGAAGCACAGCCTGCTTTAACTGTGGAAGAACGGGTCACAAGGCTAGGGAATGTACCTATCCGAAGCTCAGCGAAGTCGAGTGTTTCTCATGTCACGAAAAGGGGCACTATAGTTTCAGCTGTCCGAAAAAGGGTGGTGAGACAATGGTATCAACTGCGCAGAAAAAGACGGAGCCTCAAAAGGTGAAGACTCGTGCTTTCCAGCTTACCCGGGAAGAAGCAAAGGAGACACAAGACGTGGTCTCAGGTACCCTATTAATTAATCAGATGCCTGCTTACGTATTATTTGATTCTGGCGCTACGTGTTCGTTTGTATCCCATGAGTTTGGTCTAAAATTCAACGTGTCGTTAGAACCATTAGGTTATGTATGTGAGGTTGAATTGGCAAGTGGTAAAAAGGTTGAGATAAATCATGTGTACCGTGGCTGCGAACTCAGCATAGATGACCAGAAATTCTCGTTGAACCTTCTTCCAATTGGGGTGAAGACTTTTGATGTTGTCATTGGCATGGATTGGCTTGGGGTCAATGATGCAAAAATTGCATGCGGAAAGAAGATAGTGTCGGTGAAAATTCCGGATGGTAGCAAAGTCTATGTCTATGGTGAAAAACCCAGGAGGATGTCAAGCTTGATTAGTGCAGCGAAAGTCAGAAGATGTTTGGTGAAAGGATGCTCATCCTATGTGGCGTATGTAATAATAGAAGATAAAGCAAAGAAAACAGTAAATGACATTGACGTGGTGAGAGAATACCCTGAAGTATTTCCAGACAATTTACCCGGTTTGCCACCAGAGAGACAAGTTGCATTCTGAATTGATCTTGTACCTGGAGCTTCTCCTATCGCCCGTGCTCCATACCGTTTGGCCCCGACCGAAATGCGAGAGTTGATGTCACAATTACAGGAATTGCTTGATAAAGGCTTCATACGCCCCAGTGTGTCGCCTTGGGGTGTACCGGTGCTGTTTGTCAAAAAGAAGGATGGTTCGATGCGAATGTGCATTGACTATCGCGAGCTCAACAAAATTATCATTAAAAATCGTTACCCGTTACCACGTATAGATGATCTGTTTGATCAGTTACAAGGTGCTGACTATTTCTCAAAGATTGACCTCCGGTATTGTTATCACCAAGTGCGCGTAAGAAACGAAGATGTTGAGAAGACTGCTTTCCGCACTCGCTACGGGCATTATGAATTCCTGGTCATGCCTTTTGGTTTGACGAATGCCCCGGCAATTTTCATGGATTTGATGAATAGGGTGTGCAAACCGTTCCTTGATAAGTTTGTTATCGTCTTTATTGATGACAGTCTTATCTACTCGAAGAATGCAGAAGAACACAAGAATCATCTGAGAACGGTACTGGAAGTTTTAAAGAAAGAGAAGTTATACGCAAAATTTTCAAAGTGCGAATTTTGGCTGAGGGAAGTGCAATTCCTTGGACACGTCGTCTCAATTCAAGGCATTAAAGTTGAGCCAGCAAAGGTGGAAGCAGTGATGAAATGGGAAATTCTCAAGACCCCGACAGAAGTGAGAAGTTTTCTTGGACTCGCCGGGTACTACCGACGATTCATCCAACATTTTTCTCGAATTGCAGTACCTCTTACGAAGTTAACAAGAAAAGAGGTGAAATTTAAATGGGGAGTAGAACAAGAGAAAGCATTCGAAACACTGAAAGAGAAGTTATGTGATGCGCCGGTTCTTACCCTGCCGGAGGGAACTGAAGATTTCGTGGTGTATAGTGATGCCTCGAACACAGGATTGGGTTGCGTACTAATGCAGCGGGGGAAAGTGATAGCATACGCTTCTCGTCAATTAAAAGAACCAGAGACAAGATATGCAACACACGATTTGGAACTGGCAGCAATTGTGTTTGCATTAAAAATCTGGAGGCATTACCTATACGGAACAAAGTGCACCTTGTACACGGACCACAAAAGTCTGCAGTATGTATTCTCACAGAAGGAACTTAATATGAGGCAAAGTAGGTGGTTGGAACTGATAAATTACTATGATTGTGAAATCGCCTACCACCCTGGGAAAGCAAATGTGGTAGCAGACGCTTTAAGCAGAAAATTTCATGAAAAGAAAAGTCAAGAAAGGTTGATGCAGATAGAACTGAAATCAAGTCTGATAGAAAGAATCAAATACGCGCAAAAGCAAGTATTGGAAAGAGGTGACTTAAAGAAAGAAAAGCTGGGGAAGGATTTAGTGTTTGGAGAAAATACTCAAGGATTGAAGACAGTCAGAAACGGGGTATGGGTACCAAAGGCTGGTGGAATCAGGAAGTTGATTCTAGAAGAATCCCATAAGTCAAAGTATTCCATTCATCCAGGAAGTACAAAAACTTATCGGGATTTAAAAGAACAGTATGGGTGCCCGGGAATGAAGAACAGAATAGTCAAGTATATTTCCAAAAGTACAACTTGTGCACACGTGAAGGTAGAACACCAAGCCCCGTATGGAAATACTCAACCATTGCAAATTTCGGTGGGGAAATGGGAAGACATAACCATGGATTTCATAAGTGGGTTGCCAAGAACTAGAAGAGGTCATAATTGTATATGGGTCATTGTTGACCGCTTGACCAAGAGTGCTATGTTTTTGGCAATTAAAGAAACTACACAATTGGAAACATTAGCACAGATATACAGGGATGAAGTTGTAAGACTTCATGGAGCTCCCTTGTCAATCGTGTCGGATAGAGACCCACGATTTACCTCAAAATTGTGGGAGGCACTACAGGAACGCATGGGGACGAAAATTAAAATGAGTACATCTTATCATCCCCGACAGATGGGAAAAGTGAACGAACCATTCAGACTGTAGAAGATATGCTACGATCGTGTGTTTTGGATTTTGGTGGAAATTGGGACAAACATTTGCCCTTGGTAGAGTTTTCTTATAACAACAGTTATCATTCCAGTATTGGAATGCCACCGTTCGAAGCTCTATATGGCAGAAAGTGTAGAACCCCTTTGTGTTGGTTAGAGCCAGGGGAGACCAAAATAACTGGACCAGAAATCGTAAGGATAACAAACGAAAAGATCAAAATAATTCAAGCTAATATGAAAGCTGCTCAAGATAGGCA
Organism: Cichorium intybus; assembly: GCA_023525715.1. Taxonomy (NCBI): domain Eukaryota; kingdom Viridiplantae; phylum Streptophyta; class Magnoliopsida; order Asterales; family Asteraceae; genus Cichorium; species Cichorium intybus. Next base: position 151,143,369 of record CM042011.1, read on the forward strand.
GAAGAGTTATGCAGATTTGAAGAAGAGACCTTACGATTTAAAAGAAGGTGATCTGGTAATGCTCAAAGTATCACCGTGGAAAGGCGTAGTCAGATTCGGGAAGAAAGGTAAACTGAGTCCAAGATACATTGGACCTTTCAAGATCTTAAAAATAATTGGCGAACAAGCTTTCAAGCTAGAGTTACCACGTGAACTGAGTGGTATTCATGATACGTTCCATGTGTGTTATTTGAAAAAGTACTTTGGGAAGAGTGAACTTGTTATCCCGTTGGAAGATTTAACAGTGGAGGCCCCGAATAAGCTGATAGAAGAACCAGAAGCAATGCTGGAGGTGAGAACCAAGAAGTTGAGAAACAAGGAAATTGACTTAGTCTTGGTCAAATGGAAGCACACATCGGGTTCAGATCTGACTTTGGAAACTTTGGAAGATATGAAGAAAAGATACCCCAATTTTACAAATTATGAGAAGATTCCGAGGACGGAATCCTCTTAAGGGGGAGAGATTGTAAGAACCCGCGAAACTTTGTAATAAAATATTAAATAAGTATGTGCAATAGTAAAGTTATAAAAAGGGCAAATTGGTCTTTTGCCATATTTTGAACTTTAATGTAAAATATTTTGTAATTATGGGTATTAATGTAAGAAATTAAAGTATGGTGTAATAAATTAAAGTATGGTGCCAAATTGGAAGAAAAGAAACTAGAGGGTTAGAAATAAAAAATTAGGAGCTATAAATAGGAGAAAAATGTCCCCAAGTCTCCAGAAGTTGCAGAAGCATCGGGAGAGAGCGAGAGTGAGCGAGAGTTGGGCAGAGTTTTGAAGGTTCACGGGATTAGAAGCCAAGTCTTGAAGCTTGAGAAAGAATTCTTCAATAAAAAGGTTAGTAATCAAGCTTTCTAACCTAATTTCCTATGTGTTCTTCATGGGACAAGTTGGAATCTGAAGTTATAGCCATGATCCAAGTTGTTCCTATGATTCTTTCCATCTAAACAAGTTCAAATCACTCAACAAACACACAAATCTCAAGGGTGTTGTGGAATTGTAAAAAAAAAATTAGGGTTTTGAGCTTATGAACCCTACCCACGGGTTCATGAGATTCAAAGCTGATTCCAGTGTTTTCATTAAGTCTTAGGAATCACTTAGGATGTATTAAGACATCCCCAAGTGATTAATTTCGAAAATTGGTGTTTTTGGGTGTAAAATGCTAAAAACGGGATGCTATGGAATTGAAGTAGGAATTAGTGATTCCATGGGTTAAAACCTGATGTAAACTGAAGGTTTTTGTCATGGAATGATTATAAATTGATTAGGTTAAGTATTAAGGACTTAATGGACCAAAACAGTGGGTTACAGCACAAAAATCGGGCAAAATCCCGTTTCTGCAGCACAGACACGAGTCGTGCTCTTTTTGCCTAGCATGAGCACGGGTCGTGCTCCACTATTTAAGCCAGAAATAGCATCCTACAAAGAGCACGAGTCGTGCTCTTTCATGCACACAATATGCACGACTCGTGCATATCCCCTGATGTCCAAAACGTCCGAAATTTCGTGGAAAATGGTGCTAGGCATGTCCGTTTGGCCTATAATTTATACCATAATCCTAAAATGGGTTAAAAACAGGGGGAAAATTGTTGGAATGAAAATACCACCTCCCGAGAGTACTGTACTAGAATACGTATATTTTGGAAAAGATTATAAATTTTAGAAAGTCAATTTATGTAAAGTAGTAACTTGATTATGACCTGTAATGATGCAATATGGCACTCTTGTGCTATAGAGTCAGTTATTGACTATATAAACCAAGTATAAATGTATAATTTGTATATAATAGGTGGTGGTTCAAACAAGATTGTTCAAGAGAAAGAAAAAGGAGTTCGGGAAGCTAGATAACTCCTAAGTGACTCGAGGTGAGTATTATGTGGATTTTTGAAGTACATAGCAAAATGAATTTTATTCAAAAATGTTTTTGAGTCAAAATGGTTTTATGGCTTTAAAAGTATTTTATGAAAAATATGCTTATAATGTGTAAGAAAGAGAATCAGAATTACAGTGAACTAATAATGTGATTGGCCCATGATGACAAGTTGTTTAGTATCCGGATAAAGATCACGACCTGCTGCGGTAGGAGTGGTCAAAGACACTACTGGGATGGTACCTCCCGTCGCGAAGTAGTTGTCTTACCTTGATAGATGAATCTGTTTCATGCTATTGAGGAAGTAGTTATACGGGTGCGTCTCGTATAAAACCTACGGGTGCGCTCGTAGGAATGTACCATCACAAAATAAGGAATACCTATGGGTGCGCTCATAGGAAATAAAATATTCGAAATTTAAAGAATAATGTTATTATTGGAAAACTGTTTTGGGTCTAAACCCATAATGCTCACGAGACATTATGTCTCATGTATTTTTTTTAAAATGCTATGTACTCAGGTAAGCAGGAAGGGCATTAAAAGAGTCGGGTGTGGGACCGTAGCTTCTATTGTATAAAATGTAACATAAACAGGTTTGAACTGTGGTTATGATGCGAATTTGTGATACCCATTTTGTAATAACTTAAATGGTTTGTATGACTAAATATTTGTAATATAAGTTGGAAAAAAAAATTGTGTAAAAGTTGGGGTGTTACATTTAAGGTCATCATAAGGTTCACTTGGTCAATCCCATCCTATATGCAATGCAATGCACAAATAGGATGCTCAAAACATCTTTCAAAATATCATCATTATCTTTATTTGAAAACACAATTAGAAACTCATTTTCATGTAATGCACAAGTAGTAATCATATAACACATTGCACATAATATCATGCATGAAAAGTATTTGATAACACACACAAAAGATAATAGTTGGGATGTGTACTCCAGGTAAACTCACCCAAGGTCAACTGACGAGTCAACACTAACTCCACACAAGGTTTGATGCATTTGAAGGCACTCCTAGACATCATCCCATCTATCAAATCATCTTAGTTTAGTGCTAGCTCAAGTCCTTAGTCTCACCTCCAAGTCACTACAACATATCTCCTTCCTACAATACAAGAATGGAAGATATCATACTCGATTCATCTAAAAGTCACACTATAATTACTTCTTTAGAACCAAGAAGGAATAATCATCCAACATCAAAAATGAAGACCTTGACCCTCTAATATAAGGAAAATCTTAGTTAAAACATCCCCAAAGTTTAGCATTAAAACAAGGACCCAAGGCCCAAACCATAAAGCTCAAAACCCAAAAAGTACCCAAAATTGGACAGATCCTGACACGGGCCGTATTAGGTATAACCCGGGCCGTATCAACCAACCAGAAGGTCTCAGACATGGCTAACACGGGCCGTGTTCCTCCTGACACGGGCCGTGTTCCGTGCACAGCAGTGCCGACTTTTGGTCCTTTTCACCCCTTTTCTCCCAACTCAAGGTCCAATACTTTTCTAAACTCCTAACCATCAAAAGGACATTATTCTAATCCAATTTACTACATCATTAGACTCAATTTAATCATTCAAAATCATTTAAAATGAATCCATTACATGCCATGATCACAACTTCACTCCATAAGCTTAAACCATGGAATACCCAATTCCATTCTTACAATTGATTATTACAAGTGGAGATTCCTTCTTCCATTCCGTGGAATCATTAGGAAATGATCCTCACTCCACTTATACATCCAAATTGATATATTAGACTCATTCATCCATCCATTAAATAAGAGATCAAATCATCATCTACATGAACAAAACCCATTTCAACACCCAATTCTCATTTTCTAGTGATTCATGGTTTAAGACTACAAATCAAAGGTTGGAATCCTTAGGGAATCGTTAGAAATGAATCCCCTCATCCAAAACTACCATAATCATCCATCAATTTCAATATTCCTCCTATATTCATCAAATCCCCAAATTCTAGGGTTCATAACACCCAAATCAATCAAATAATTAGATCTAGAGCATCCATGGATTGGATGTTGATCAAAACTTGAACTAGAATCATAAACTAACACTTTGGGATCCTAGGATTTCCTCCCCCAATTCATATTTTCGGATTTAACATAAAACCAACCCCAAAAATGGGTTTACAAGCTAGAAGAGGAAGGGTTTATACCATTGATTGACTAGGAACTTCAAGTATATGATCAATCTTCAAGAACAAGCTTCTAATCCTCTTGGAATCCATGGAAATCGCCATTCTCCTCTCTTCCTCACTCTAATTTCGTAAATATGAGCTGAAATGGGGAAGACCCTCATCAAAACCTTACATACTTTAAAACTTGGCAAGAAGGGTCCCTAAAGTTTGGTCTTCCTTCACCAAACACCCATAAAGTCCATTATTCTAGCTAGAAGTTTCTAAATTCACACTTATGCCCCAAATAAAATTATTTATTTCACAAGTTTCATTCTCCAGATCAACACTAACCCTTAGTTTCCCAATTTGGCACAAATGGTCCCTTACACCAAAATTCTTCACAATTTAGGTCCTTAATATTAATTCAAGGAATTATTTGTCCTAATTTAAACTCCACATCAATTCCTTCATAATATCTCCTAATTTTCCAAACCCATGACTAGTCAACTCTACTTAGGGTAAGTTTGGCCAAATTGACACTTTTAGTCCTTATGCAAAATTTCTCACATTTGGTTACAATTTGATTTTAAAACTATATTTGGCTCTTTTATTCGCAATATAAAATATAACGAAGTATTGAATTTATTGATTCATTTGTTTTTCTTTATTTACAAAATAAGTTTTATTTGTCGGTTTAAGCCCAAAACTCCTAGGCCCAAAATAAGGATGTTACAATTATCCACCCTTAAAATGATTCCGTCCCCGGAATGAGTAATAAGAAACAAAGTACTAATTTTCCATAATCTAAAAAGTTACTCATATTTTTAGTTTTAAAATATTATAACTCGAAGTACCTTGAATCTCACTTTTGTAAAACCCCGTTACTTGCAAGGATTGTTTATCTAAAATTTTCCTTTTATAAACGTTCCTCTTAAATATGAAATGTTAAATTTAAAATCTTTCCAATTTCGACACGTTGTCCTTACAAAAACTTAAACACTCCGCTTTGTGGTTAATGTTTGGAAAAGACCATTCTTTGAAAATTTATGACTATCCTTTATGTAAAACAATAAATTTCCAAATCTATTTTGAAACGTGGTTCCATCAAAATACTTATAAAATTCCAAAGAGATCATTAATCCCGGGTATTCCTACCGATTCATGATGGCCTCTTTGTCATTTATTTCTATAAAGGTCTTGCATTTTGTAAGATATACTCATTCAATATTGTTTACAAAATTTTTTTTCTCAAATTTTAACAATCCTTTTGAAAATATTGGCTGCACATCATTCTTATGTTCTTATTAGGGTAGGTTGTTCACTAATTCACTCACCTCAAGGTGATTCACGGTTTAATCTTATGACCTCTAGTCTCATCACGAATCCATGCCTCTTCACCCTAACATGACTTAGTGAATCATTATTCCCATCAGATTCTATTGGTCACTAAGCCACCGCTAACTACCAAAGAACCTAATGATCTAAGTCCTTCTTTTGGTCACTAACCACACTACCCTTACATACACTTAGTCTTCTAGAGCTAAGGCAAGGTCACAAGCATATACACCAAAAAGATGACGGGTGGGTCTCAGAAAAAGGTAAGGGTAAGGAAGAAAGGTTTAAGGGTCACGACAAAGAATTCTTCAACCGCCTCAAGTCTTCACCTACCATTCACTTCACTATCACCACGCTCATCATGCTCTTTGCTTGCCCAAGGTTGACACCGCAATTCCATAAATCTTCTAACACCTCTTTCATTGACTCCTCAAGGTCCACCACCTTGTAAATCTCACTACTCTTCAAGCTTCATCCAATATAAGTTGTCTCTTTTCTCATCCTCTATCATCTTTAGTAGTTGCCATCCATCCGAAGTTGTTCCTCATGTTGTAATGCACTCATCATTCTTCAATGTTGCACTTCATGTCCTCATCATAAGCTTCATACAAGAATCCTTTCTACCAAGAGACTATACTCATGCAAATCCTAAGTCACTAATTTAATGGTTAGAAACTTAGTCACAAGCAAGCATTTACCACTAAGTTCTAAAGGCCAACTACTTAAAAGGTCAAACATCCTTAGAAGCATCATAGTTTAAGTCTAAGCACTACTCCTAGTACCTAGTTCACTTAAACTCATGTTCTGATACCAAATTGAAACACCCTCGCTTAAGGATTTTTATAAAACATCATTTTAACCCATGGTTTATCATCGTTGTTCCGAAATCATCCTTTAGTGAAAACTTCAATTTCAACATCTTCAAATAAGTCATCTTCTTTCAAAACCATTTTTAAAACACATGGGGTTTAATGAGAAATAATTTAGGTTTAAGTTGCGAAAAACATCGTTTGGTCCCATTTTAGTTTATAAAATAGCGAGGTTGTAACAATTTAAATACCATTACACAGTTCAAATGATACCACACAAACTGTGGCCTTCTAAACATCCAGCTCTTCTATGTTATCTAAACTCCTCAACCTGAGTACACACCAAAATAAGTTAGGCAATTGAAATGCCTAGTGAGTTTACCCGAGGTTGACCCATTTCGAGTGAGTAGTGAACTACCACACTCGGGACAAACCCCCCAAAAATAGTTTTAACACACACTTCAAAAGTTATTTAAAACATCGTAAAGGTTTACTCAAAATAGATAGTATTGATATGCAAATGCAATGCATGATGCAACTATCCCAAACCCATGTCCATCTCATAAAAGTCCAACTCACCTGAATGGCACCTACCTAAGTTCACAAATGACACGTACAAAGCATGTCACTTGATCCCCATATAGGTTAAACTAGAACTAGTAGCCATCACACTAGCCCCATGAGGGTTAGCAACTCCCTCATGCGGTCCCCTATTGTCGGAAACAATTCCACAAACATCGTTGAGGGCCCATCTTAACCCTCTATATGGAATAATCATCATCAAGGTGGCTATTTTAGCCCATCATCTTTAAACATCTTTAAGGTCATCATAAGGTTCACTCGGTCAATCCCATCCTATATGCAATGCAATGCACAAATAGGATGCTCAAAACATCTTTCAAAATATCATCATCATCTTTATTTGAAAACACATTTAGAAACTCATTTTCATGTAATGCACAAGTAGTAATCATATAACACATTGCACATAATATCATGCATGAAAAGTATTTGATAACACACACAAAAGATAATAGTTGGGATGTGTACTCCCGTTAAACTCACCCAAGGTCAACTGACGAGTCAACACTAACTCCACACAAGGTTTGATGCATTTGAAGGCGCTCCTAAACATCATCCCATCCATCAAATCATCTTAGTTGAGTGTTAGCTCAAGTCCTTAAAACCTGCCCCCCCTCTTCTTCCATCAACTAAATGGATTCTTAGATCTTGTTCATGAGATTAAGAAAAAGAACTCTCTTTCTAAATTCTTCTAATTTTTATGTATACTAAATTACTAATCTTTTTCTATTTCTTTTTCTCTGTTAGAAAAGAGAGAGTTTCCAATTTTTTACTTCACTTCAATACTCAATACAATAACAATATTCAATAAAATAAATAGGAGACTGGAAAGAGAGTCTTTTTCTCGCATCCATTCTTTATACGATTGTCGGAACAAAAATCTTGGATGCAACGAAATGGAAATTTTTATCAAGCCGCGATCTGATAGCTATAAATCTAAATATAGAAATATTATATAGATATAATTTAATCTTGATCCTGTAATCAAAGAAAGATAGTGAAAATTTTTCTTATCTTGTGACTTAGAATACACCTCAAAGTCACTACAACATATCTCCTTCCTACAATACAAGAACGGAAGATATCATACTCGATTCATTTAAAAGTCACACTATAATTTCTTCTTTAGAACCAAGAAGGAATAATCATCCATCATCAAAAATGAAGTCCTTGACCCTCGAATATAAGGAAAATCTTAGTTAAAACATTCCCAAAGTTTGGCATTAAAACAAGGACCCAAGGCCCAAACCATAAAGCTCAAAACCCAAAAAGTACCCAAAATTAGACAGATCCTGACACTGGCCGTGTTAGGTATAACCCGGGCCGTGTTAACCAATCAGAAGGTCTCAGACATGCTAACACGTGCCGTGTTTCGTGCACAGCAGTTCCGACTTTTGGTCCTTTTCATCCCTTTTCGCCCAACTCAAGGTCCAATACTTTTCTAAACTCCTAACCATCAAAAGGACATTATTCTAATCCAATTTACTACATCATTAGACTCAATTTAATCATTCAAAATCATTTAAAATGAATCCATTACATGCCATGATCACAACTTCACTCCATAAGCTTAAACCATGGAATACCCAATTCCATTCTTACAATTGATGATTACAAGTAGAGATTCCTTCTTCCATTCCATGGAATCATTAGGAAATATTTCCACTTATACATCCAAATTGATACATTAGACTCATTCATCCATCCATTAAATAAGAGATCAAATCATCATCTACATGAACAAAACGCATTTCAACACCCAATTCTCATTTTCTAGTGATTCATGGTTTAAGACTACAAATCAAAGTTGGAATCCTTAAGGAATCATTAGAAATGAATCCCCTCATCCAAAACTACCATAATCATCCATCAATTTCAATATTCCTCCTATATTCATCAAATCCCCAAATTCTAGGGTTCATAACACCCAAATCAATCAAATAATTAGATCTAGAGCATCCATGGATTGGGTTGATCAAAACATGAACTAGAATCATAAACTAACACTTTGGGATCCTAGGATTTCCTCCCCCAATTCATATTTCCGAATTTAACATAAAACCCACCCCAAAATGGGTTTGCAAGCTAGAAGAGGAAGGGTTTATACCTTTGATTGACTAGGAACTTCAATTATATGATCAATCTTCAAGAACAAGCTTCTAATCCTCTTGGAATCCATGGAAATCGCCATTCTCCTATCTTCCTCTCTCTACTTTCGTAAATATGAGCTGAAATGGGGAAGACCCTCATCAAAACCTTACATACATCAAAACTTGGCAAGAAGGGTCCCTAGAGTTTGGTGTTCCTTCACTAAACACCCATAAAGTCCATTATTCTAGCTAGAAGTCTCTAAATTCACACTTATGCCCCAAATACAATTATTTATTTCACAAGAGTCATTCTCCAGGTCAACACTAACCCTTAGTTTCCCAATTTGGCACAAATGGTTCCTTACACCAAAATTCTTTACAATTTAGGTCCTTAATATTAATTTAAGAAATTATTTGTCCTAATTTAAACTCCACATCAATTCCTTCATAATATCTCCTAATTTTCCAAATCCATGACTAGTCAACTCTATTTAAGGTAAGTTTGGTCAAATTGACACTTTTAGTCCTTATGACAAAATTTCTCACATTTGGTTACAATTTGATTTTAGAACTATATTTGGCTCTTTTATTCGCAATATAAAATATAATGAAGTATTAAATTTATTGATTCATTTGTTTTTCTTTATTTACAAAATAAGTTTTATTTGTCGGTTTAAGCCCAAAACTCCTAGGCCCAAAACAAGGATGTTACATCACGACCCAGGGATAGTGTCAAAACATAATCGTGCTATAAAGGACCTCCAAACTTCAAGAAACTAAATGTAACCCCCAAGATAATCATAAGCACAGACCCTTCAAGAAAATCCACTTCGGAATCGAAATTTGAATCGCCTCATAAAAGTGAAAAACTCCCCATCGTCGTCACCGGACTCCAAAAATATAATCGTGAAGTAATCCGCCAAAAGAATAATCATCTAAAAGCATCATGTAATAATCAAAAACTCAATTTTTAACCAAAATCGATCAAGAAAAACCAAAGTCAATAGTCAATAACGCCCAAGTCATTGCATCGAATAATCTTCAAAGTATATCAAGACTAAAAATAATACCCAACATCAATAAGTCTCTCTCGTGCTCCGCTACAAATTATCTCTTTGGAAAATTACAATCCGACTCTCGAATGAACATCCTTAATTCATCCCTTTTTATGATCGAAAATTGACCATAAAACATTGTGTAGGCATGAGAGTGTGCTCGAACGGATATAAACATGATGTACTCCTCATTGACATGTGGATAAAACGATAATGGCCGAATCAAATGGATCAAGAGTAGACAAATGTAAATGATAGAGCTCCGAGTTGCAAAAACGTACGCAACAAGCATCTGTAATAAAATCCATAACCACCGAGACCAAGCACTAGAAAAACCCAAAAGTGTGACTTTGGCGATAAACAAAAATCCTAAACATCCGACAAATAAAGGTCCAAATTCATCGATCCGAAGTTATGTGGCATGTGTACGGAAGCGATAAATGAGAAGTTCCAAAAATATTCTTCAAGTGTCGAACTTCAAGACGTTAATTTCAGCTTCGGTAGTTTCATGAAAGTCCAAGACTTCGGTAGATTTATTTTAGAAAATAATAAATGTAACCCCAAATATTTTTTATTTTGGGTTCTAGTTTTGCAGACCCAGAAATATGGACGATTCGACAAAAATCCAATCCCGCAGCAAAAATTCAGTAAAAATTGTTTATGTATGATGTAGCAAAGCCCAAGAAAAAAAATATCAGGAAAGTTCCCCTCTTCTTATGCAGTCAGCTCGACTGACAATGGCCCATTAGTGAGTGTTGGTCCCACCTTCGGTTACACAATCCATCATTTATCCGCATTCTTTTGTTTCTTCATCGCCGCCTTCCCCAGATGAGTCGGAAAACTTTGCCTTTACTTGGTCATCTTCTTCTCCAGCAAATTTATCAAATCAGCTAAAGAACTTCTTAATTCAAATCATCTTTATTTTTAACATTCATCCAACCAATCTTCGGTATATTAAAGGCCCAAATTTAGCCATTTATTTTGGACCAATTTCATGAATATGGATTCAACGAATGTCATAAGCAAATCATTTAATCCCTTTTACACCGCCAAAGTCAATTCGTTGGTCTGTACGCTTGCTCCACCTGTGCGATGTGTGTTGACGTGTACCGAATCCCTTCTTCTTGTGAGGTGATTCCATAAATTTATTCCTTTTCTTTCTTTGTCTGTTTTTTCTCCACTTCGCTGCTACTGAATTTGCTACTTCTTCATTTGGACGATTCTTTTGGTGCTCGCCTGCGTCTTTGAATTTTTTTGTTTAGGTTTTTGGTATCTAAACTCGAAAATCTCAAATCCAAAAAGGCGAATTGTGATCAAATCGGTTACGATTCAAGCCAAACCGAATCCTCACCTCAATCTTTACCAAAAACAAAGGGGGTGAAGATCAAAACCGTTCATAAACAAGGATCGAAAGACGAATTCGAATTATCCGCCGGAAGTTTCACTCAAGATCTCGAAACAATCCCACAACCCTAATCCCATAGTCCCTCCCTAGCATCGTCTCAAAATATTGAAGTACAACTAGAAGTACCCAAATCATGTATGAACACGGCGATCGAATTGAGCAATGAAAAAGGCGGCACGATCAGAAAAAGAAGAGGGAAACGAAAGAGGAAAGATGGGAATTGGAACGAGGCTTCAACGAGCGGTTGTTGTGGACACATGGTGCGCTCTTTGAGCATCGATTTGCAGGACGACGAGTCGTGTAGGGATCCGCAAAGCGATGATTTGGTTGGGATTTTTAATTCGGTCACCGAAAACCAATATGCGTTGGTTTTTAGACGTCGGCTTGATAGCCGGGTAAAATTGTATTTATTCGTCAGTTGACTCAGAAAGTCAAAATTACTGTTTTTTAATCAGTTAACCTTAAAAGTCAAACACCATTTGCTGCAGAAGAGAGCACATTTTACTTGGAAATTCCGATTGCAGATTACAAATTGTTTTATGATTTCCATTGGATTATAGGTTTTCGATTACAGTGTTCTGATTTTTGATTCCTTATTTCCGATTCGACTAAACACCGGTTAATCAGAGAATTAAGATTATAAAAATTAATTTTTTTAAGAAAATTTAACCCTTTTAGCTGCTTTGTTGTTTCTATATATCAGTTCTGATTTTTGGTGTTTTACAGGAGGTGTTTCTTGTTTTTGTCGAATACTACAGGGCTTTTGGCTGGTGTCTTTGGTATTGCAGCAACTGTAATCGGCAACACAATACTGTTTTACCCCTTCCATCTCTTAGAACGGCTAAAAAACTTTCAGGTAATCCCAGTAAA